>SJYT01082206.1:216176-226875 GCA_006410635.1 Cephalophus harveyi | reverse complement strand
CTCCGGGAGATGGTGATGAACAGGGACGCCTGGCGTGCTGCGATTCATGGGGTCGCAAAGAGTCGGACACGACTGAGCGACTGAACTGAACTGAACTGAGGCTAAATTAAAATAATGTATTATCAACCACCTAGCATGGTGCCTGGCCTCTAACAGGTATTCATTAAATATTGTTTCTCAAAAAAATAAACACTTGGTCAATTTCCTTGTTTATAATGTAAAGAACAAATCCACATTCATTAAGGTAATACATTCATAGATATATTCCATGTATAATTTACATTCTTTTTTTTAAAATCACTTCCCTAAATATAACCTTGATGTACTCCTTTCCTGATCTGGAACCAGTCTGTTGTTCCATGTCCAGTTCTAACTGTTGCTTCTTGACTTGCATACAGATTTTTCAGAAGGCAGGTTGGGTGGTCTGGTATTTCCATTTCTTGAATAATTTTCTACTGTTTGTGGTGATCCATACAGTCAAAGGCTTTGGAGTAGTCAATAAAGCAGAAGTAGATGTTTTTCTGGAACTCCCATGCTTTTTAGATGATCCAGCAGATGTTGGCAATTTGATCTCTGGATCCTCTGCATATCCCAAATACAACTTGAACATCTGGAAGTTCACAGTTCACGTACTGTTGAAGACTAGCTTGGAGAATTTTGAGTGTTACTTTGTTAGCATGTAAGATGAGTGCCACTGTGCAGTAGTTTGAGCATTCTTTGGCATTGCCTTTCTTCGGGATTGGAATGAAAACTGACCTTTCCCAGTCCTCTGGCCACTGCTGAGTTTTCCAAATTTGCTGGCATATTGAGAGCAGCATTTTCACAGCATCATCTTTCAGGATCTGAAATAGCTCAACTGGAATTCCATCACTTCTACTAGCTTTGTTCATAGTGATGGTTCCTAAGACCCACTTGACTTCACATTCCAGGATGTCTGGCTCTAGGTGAGTGATCACACGATCGTGGTTATCTGGGTCATGAAGATCTTTTTTGTATAATTCTTCTGTGTATTCTTGCCACCTCTTCTTAATATCTTCTGTTTCTGTTAGGCCCATACCATTTCTGTCCTTTATTGTGCCCATCTTTGCATGAAATGTTCCCTTGGTATCTCTAATTTTCTTGAAGAGACCTCTAGTCTTTCCCATTCTATTTCTTTACATTGATCACTGAGAAAGGCTTTCTTACCTCTTCTTGCTATTCTTTGACATTCTCCATTCAAATGGGTATATCTTCCCTTTTCTCCTTTGCCTTTCACTCATCTTTTCTCAGCTATTTGTAAGGCCTCCTCAGAAAATCATTTTGCCTTATTGCATTTCTTTTTCTTGGGGATGGTCTTGATCACTGCTCCTATACAATGTCACGAACCTCCATCTATAGTTCAGGCAGTCTGTCTATCAGATCTAATCCCTTGGATGTGTTTGTCACTTCCACTGTGTAATCATAAGGGATTTGATAATCATTTTGCCTTATTGCATTTCTTTTTCTTGGGGATGGTCTTGATCACTGCTCCTATACAATGTCACGAACCTCCACCTATAGTTCAGGCAGTCTGTCTATCAGATCTAATCCCTTGGATGTGTTTGTCACTTCCACTGTGTAATCATAAGGGATTTGATAGGTCATACCTGAATGGTCTAGTGGTTTTCCCTACTTTCTTCCATTTAAGTCTGAATTTGGCAATAAGGAGTTCATGATTTGAGCCACAGTCAGCTCCCAGTCTTGTTTTTGCTCGCTGTAGAGAGCTTCTCCATCTTTGGCGGCAAAGAATATAATCAATCTGATTTCAGTATTGACCATCTGATGATGTCCATGTGTAGAGTTTCTCTTGTGCTGTTGGAGGAGGGTGTTTACTATTACCAGAGCATTCTCTTGGCAAAACTCTGTTAGCCTTTGACCTGCTTCATTTTGTACTCCAAGGCCAAATGTGCCTGTTATTCCAGGTAGCTCTTGACTTCCAACTTTTGCATTCCCGTCTCCTATAATAAAAAGGACATCTTTTTTGGGTGTTAGTTCTAGAAGGTCTTGTAGGTCTTCATAGAATTGTTCATCTTCAGCTTCTTCACCGTTACTGGTTGGGTCATTGACTTGGATCACCGTGATACTGAATAGTTTGCCTTGGAAATGAACAGAGATCATTCTGTCATTTTTGAGACTGCATCCAAGTACTGCATTTCAGACTCTTGTTTACTATTATGGCTACTCCATTTCTTCTATGGGATTCTTGCCCACAGTAGTAGATACAATGGTCATCTGAGTTAAATTCACTCATTCCAGTCCATTTTAGTTCACTGATTCCTAAAATGTCGATATTCACTCTTGCCATTTCCTGTTTGACCACTTCTAATCTGCCTTGGTTCATGGACCTAACTTTCCAGGTTCCTTTGCAATTTTGCTCTTTATAGCATCAAGCTTTATTTCCATCACCAGTCACATCCACAACTGGGTATTGTCTTTGCTTTGGCTCCGTCTCTTCATTCTTTCTGGAGTTATTTCTCCACTGATCTCCAGTAGTATATTGGGCACCTACTGACCTGGGGAGTTTATCTTTCAGTGTCTTGTCTTTTTGCCTTTTCGTGCTGTTCATGGGGTTCTCAAGGCAAGAATACCAAAATGGTTTGCCATTCCCTTCTCCAGGGGACCACGTTTTGTCAGAATCCACCATGACCTGTCTGTCTTGGGTGGCCCTACAAGGCATGGCTCATAGTTAATTCACTGAGTTAGACAGGCTGTGGTCCATGTGATCAGTTTGATTAGTTTTCTGTGACTGTGGTTTTCATTCTGTCTGCCCTCTAATGGATGAGGACTCGATGGATAAGAACCAACTCGATGGACATGAGTTTGAATAAGCTCTGGGAGTTGGTGATGGACAGGGTGGACACGACTGAGCAACTGAATTGAACTGAAATACAACCTGCTGAATCTTTTAAAAGATAGGCTCCACTTCAACCTATTAGTGTACTAACAAGTGATAAGAAATGAACATAGATGAAACATTCATATCAAAAATGAGTTTCACGTCCCAAGTATAAAAAGCTCTTACTTAAGGAAATTTCCTATGTGAGCCTAGCCCTGGTGCCGCTAAGTCACTTCAGTCGTGTCCAACTCTGTGCGACCCCATAGACGGCAGCCCACCAGGCTCCCCCGTCACTGGGATTCTCCAGGAAAGAACACTGGAGTGGGTTGCCATTTCCTTCTCCAATGCATGAAAGTGAAAAGTGAAAGTGAAGTCGCTCAGTCGTGTCTGACCCTCAGCAAGCCCATGGACTGCAGCCCACCAGGCTCCTCCATCCATGGGATTTTCCAGGCAAGAGTACTGGAGTGGGGTGCCATTGCCTTCTCTGGAGCCTAGCCCCAAAGCACTGAGTTAAACCAGGTCTCCCTGTAAAAACAGTTAACCTAAAAGCCCACAGCTCCACCAAGTTTGAAATTAAAAACAAGCCTGAATTATACATTTTAAAGGTTATGTGCCTGATGAAGAGATGGGTGAGTTCACTCTCAGGTGATTGTAATATCTAGTACTTTCTACAATATCTTTATGATCTAAATTACAGTGTGTGGGGAAAATCATATGCTTTAGAAACAATGCCTCCCTGCCTACCCCCGCAACAGGATGACCCAAAGCCTTCTCTATCATGTCATTTAGAGCAATTATGCTGCCTCTCAAAAATCCAAACCAGCTATTTAAAAAATACTAAGGTTAGTTGGATTCCTTCTTTCTGAAATGTGAGGTGATTTTGTGTGTGTGGTTTCTTCCACTGACCTCTATACAAAGCTTAAGAGTACTTCCTAGTGGAGCTGGCTCCTCATGAATGCAGCGAGTGTACCTGCCACTTCAGCTATACAACATGGTACAGAATTGTATTTGAAAAAGTAACTGACGCCAAGAAAGAGGTATAGGTTAATGATGAGCGCACTAGAGACAGACTGTCTAGGTTGAAATTCCAGCTTCCCAAGACATGTGCCTGTGACCTTTGTCAAATTAACTAATTTCTCTATGCCTCAGTTTCTCTTATCTGAAACTAAGTATTATAAGAATACCCAGCTATGGATTTGCTGTAAAGTTTAAATGAGACAGGTAATCCTCACTCATCAAGCATGGCATCACACTCAATATGTTATCCATAAACAGAAGGCTCATCACACTATTCTGATTATAAAGAATTATCAATGAATTTTTGTCTCTTCTGGAAAACTAGAGCTACTGAAAATATTAGCTATTTCTAATCACCATAAAAACTAATCCAAAAGGCACTGAAATCCTCAAAGACACAGAATCTCTGAGCACCTACCATAATCCAGAAAAACAGCCTATTATCCTGCTAAATCCTCCCAACAGGCCAGTGAATTAGGTATTATCATCTCCAAATTAAAGATGAAGCTAAAACTCAGATAAATTATCACAGCTAAAATGGAGGAAGAGCTGTGAGTTAAACACCATCTTCTTCACTCCCAAATCTATATCCATACATGAGATCAGGTTGTCCCCCTTGGTGTCTGATACTAGCATATCTCACTGAATGTGTGCCAATGAAAACACTGAAGAACGGCAACAAAATAAACCAAGATTGCATAATCACTAAGTATGTGCACATGTGTCTTTGTTAAGAAAGCCTAAACTATGGCTCATTTATTTAAAGCAACATTCAATTAGACAAATAGCACCATAAACACATAATTTAGATAGTCTCTTAATATGCCTCAGCAAGGGAAGATCCAGTACCATCTTTCTCCAATCTTACAAGATTCAGAATCCTGTACCCAGATGTTTTCTCAGTGTTACATTACTACCACCTTGAAAACTGAGCCCTCTCAGACATTGATGGTGAAAATTTAAAATGGTTGAGTCACTGTGGAAAGCAGTTAGACAGTTTCTTATAAAACTAAATATGCATTTACAATATGACCTAGCAACTATACTCTAGAGCATTTATCCCAGATAAATAAAATTTGTGTGCACACAAAAACTTGTATATGTACACTCATTGCACGTTTATTCATTATAGCCCCTAACTAGAAACAACCCAAACGTTCTTCAAGGGATGAATGCTTAAACAAACTCAGATACAACCATACTACAGATCAGTACTGTTCAATAAATAGAGATGAACTTATTGATACATGCAACAATTTGTGTGGACCTTGAGGCATTATTCTTAGTTTAAAAAAAAGCCAATCTCAAAAAGTCATATACAGTATAATTCTAATTAGATACCATCTTCAAAATGACTAAATTATAGAGATGGAGAACAGAAAAGTAGTTACCAGAGGCCAGGAACAGTGGAGTGATTGGTGAATGTATAAAGGAATAGCTTAGGGAAGGGCCTTTATGGTGATAAACAGTTTATATCATGATTATGGAGGTGGTGACATGAATCTATGCATAGGATTAAATTGCACAGAAATACATACATACATACACACTAGAGCATGTACAGACTGAACAAGGCATGTGCCAATGTCAGTGTTCTGGTGTCGACACTGTATTACAGCTACAAAAGATGTCATCATTGAGGGAGATGGGTGAGGGGAACACAGACCTCTTCATGTACCAGTAACTTTCAATGAGTCCATAATGATAATTAATTCCAGAGTAAAAGTAAAAAAACACAATATCAAGTAGTTTTTTAGCTTATCCTAATATGGAACCTTCTAAACAGCCTGAGCAACATTCTTCCCTTAATGAGGCTGCAATTGTCCCCAAACTCTTAACACTAGCAGCAGCCTGGCGACTAGAATCCATGTCAACTAACTCACCATCAATTCTCCATCACGGCTTTTATAAGGGAAGACAATGACAACACAAACATATTAACATAGCCATAATAATAATGCTGTTAGTTGTTCAGTTGTGTCTGACTCTTTGCAACCCTATGGACTGTAGCCCTCCAGGCTCCTCTGTCCATGGAATTCTCCAGGCAAGAATACTGGAGTGGGTAGCCACTCCCTTCTCCAGGGAATCTTCCCAACCCACAGATTGAACCTGGGTCTCCTGAATTGCAGGAAGATTCTTTACTGTATGAGCCACCAGGGAAGCCCAACATAACCATAGGCTCTGGCTTTCAGTAATGCCATTCCCTCAGTGTCCAATGCTTGGGAATCTTTACCCAAACGAACAAGGCCATGAATACATCTAGACTTGGAGGCAATCGACTCTGCCTGAAAAGGTCAGGAGAGGCTTCTTCCAAGAAGGGAAATTGGAGCTGAGTTTGAAGGTTAAGAAGAACGTCACCTGGCAGAACTGGAAAGAAAGAGCATTCCAGGAAGTGACAGGCCTGGGACAACACCCCAGATTTAGAGAGCTGCAAGGAAGGGAGAAGAGGGTGTGACAAAGGTGCAACGTAGCCGTGGGAAAGAAGGGGCACAAGGTCTTAAAAGCCCATAGTGACGTGTTATAAGCAGAAAGTTTTCAAGTTCAAAGTTACATATCCACCATAAACCACTGAGGACAGGAGGTCTCTTAACACTTCTCTTTTATTTTTTTTAAGATACCTACATAATACTTCTTTTCCTCACATGTGTATCTTCTGCTAGTTAATATAAACAAGATATCATGGTTCTAACAATTCTCCTAATAATTATGATAATGTGGTGCTTTGTCAGTTTGTCTTCTGACTAAGCAAGTCGATTCTTTTGGGGAAGTAAAATTAAGCCAAGGAGGAAAGATATCAAAATCACCACCCCAAACTATACAGTAAAGCTAATCTCATTAACATATTCTATGCATATTTATTTTTATCCAATCTTACCTTTTCTCAAAGCTTGTTTATTCTCTAAAAATAAATATAAGCTATGTTTTAAGTTACTAAGCTGGAAAAAAATAAAATGTTCATGGGGTGAGTAAAAATACAGAGGAATTCTGCCACAAGGAACCAATAATTCTTGATTTAAATTTTACAGCTTTGTTCACTGTGGCAGTAAAGTATTAATGGCATTGCAAAGTTGAATTCACATGGGCAGTAATTCACAATCTCTGGAACAGAGTTTTTATTTTATGTCAAGTCATTACATCAGTAAAAGTTACCAAAAATAAACCCATTTGACTTTCAGTATTTTAGACAATAAAGAGAGTCTTTTCTCCCAATGTCAAGTTAGCTTTGAAATATGCAGGCTTATTAACAGTGAAAATCTCCATGACATCAAAGAAATGTACACCCTATCTCATAAATATATCTCATAACTAACAAATATGATTCTGTTTCTTATAGTTTGTGAGGTGTCTTCTGTTCTTTGAATTAACCTAAAACCCCAAGTATGAAATACACCCTTTGTGCTGAATGAGGTCAGCTCTATGTTCAGCACTTCAGATTGTTTTCAAATGTGCTTTGGCCCGGAATCAGTCAATCACCCTGCAATGACCATAGCATAGGGTACACAAAGTCATGGGATCCCCCGTCTACCTGGGGAGGGCAGAAGGAGGCAAGCAATTCTAGGGGGATACAGGGATGCCACTTAAAGGTCAAACATCAGGGTGGGTCATTCACCTACAAGAAGTACTTAACGCACCAGCCCCCAGTCCCCCAGCTTATAAGAAAAGAAGGAACCAACTACCTTCACATCTAATAAACCATGGACTTAATTAGGAATAAGTCTTATTCCTTTTGTGCTTCCCTGATGGCTCAAACAGTAAAGAATCTGCATGCAATGCAGGAGACTCGGGTTCGATCCCTGGCTCAGGAAGATTCCCTAGAGAAAGGAATGGCTACCCACTCCAGTATTCCTGCCTGGAGGATCCCATGGACAGAGGATCCTGGCAAGCTACAGTCCATGGGGTCGCACAGTTGGACTCATCTGAACAACTAACAGCTGGAGTCTTATGTCTTCTCACTTTCTCAGTTCCTACAATGCTGCTTTATATATTTTTGGACTAAATGAGTGACTGACTGAATGGATGCATTGGTGCAATGCGAAAAACAGTTAAAAGATGGTACAACGGATTATTAATTCACTTATTTTTTTGTTATAAACATTTATCAGGTACTTGTTATGAGCCAAACCGCATGCCAGCTAATAAGAAAAAGACAATAGGAGATAGCAGATAGATGACAGCAGGGAAAAAATAGGACGAAAGAGAGAAGAAAGGGAAAGGATTAAGGCTGGTCCTAACAAATGTCATGATTTCAAACTGATACACTGGTTCCAGGACAGAAGGAGACACTTTTAAAATTCTGTCCCTGGAAAGAGGCTGATGTCCTGTGGGGAGAATAGGCAATGTCTCAAGGCCGAAGACCAACGCACATACAACAGGCCTTCATCATCACTGTGAGGCTGAAAGCTTTAAAAATCTCATTTCAGAAGTATTTATTAATCCTGCACAAGAGCTCAGATGAAAGGGATGTGGGGAGGGGGCCTGGCAGTTTCTCAGACTCAGTGGACTCTCGTGGTGTCTGGTTTAGGACTCTCACTTAGATAGCATCCCTTACCCTATGTAAATTGGCCCCCTACTTCAGAGCCAGGGGTCATTTTCTCTGTGGTCAGTTTGTCTTAACCACAGGGATTCTTAAAGAGGCTTAAGCCACACAATTTCAAAGGCACAGTTTTGCTTCAAATTCAGTTCAACACAGTCAAAGAACAGATTACCATCCCAAAAGGATTTTGAGCTATCATGAACAAAAGAATGGAACTTAACCAGGAAAAACCTGGGGGGAAAACAGGACATTTGGTCATCCCAGCCTGGTGGCAGCTCGCACAAAGGATGCAACGTTAAAAATAGAATCAACAAACATTCACGTGGAGATGGTATCTAGAAACAGGACAAAGACTGATGGCATCCCTCCCCCGAAAGGACCTTGAAGGAGGAAGCTAGAGACCACAGGCATGCATGCTCACAGCAAGACATTTGGAGAAATGTTTCAGAGGAGAAAAAAAAAAAAAGCCCTTGGTTTTGCTATTTCACCTACATTCAATATCCCTGGTTACAGAGTAGGAGGAAGCATGGGACAAAGAAAGGTTATTAAAGGATAAATAGACTATTCTCTGGTCTCAGGGACATTTACTCCTAGTTTATACTGCTCTTTGGGCACTTGGCCCCACAGTTTGCAGACCCATTCTCCTTGCAGGGTTCATTAAGCCCAGAGGCCCATACAAACCAGTCCTTTTTCTTTATCAGCAGTTTCGAATTTCACTCCCAAATTTCAACTGACAATGGATGGAAGTGAAATGGATGAATTCAGACATTTAATATTCAGGTTCCCTAGAATTTAGAATCCCAAATTCCAGAATCACCACATATCCTTAAATCTCAAAAGAATCATTAACATCTCTAACACTGATATACCCCTGAGACTTAATCTTCATTCTGTTACATGTTAGGCAGTTAGAATAGCAAAAAGGAGTCCAGAATGGCGGTGGCTAAAAGACAAGGAAGGGAAAAGCCTGTGAAAATAGAACAAAGGAAGGTCCGAGGACCAGAGTGAGGACCTCTGGCTCCTCTTTTTACAAGTTTTTCCTCCCCCTGGGCCTGCCCTATGTAAACTGGGCTAGCCAGGAGTGCTGTTTGTTCTACCTGAGGTCCTCACTCCGGTCCTTGGACCTTCCTTTGTTCTATTTTCACGGGCTTTTCCCTTCCTTGTCTTTTAGCCACCACCGTTCTGTACTCCTTTATCCTATTCTACCTATCTGACAATTCCAACCTAATTCCCATAAAACAGACATAGGTCATATCTCTTTCTATGAAGTGTTGCAGGAAGGTGAGGATGATACAGCGCTGTGAGTACCTGTGGGAGCCACTGAGCCTCCAACACACAGGAGGATGTCTAGAAAGAAACCAAAGCGGACTTCCCTGGTGGCTCAGATGGTAAAGCATCTGCCTAGAATGCGGGAGACCTAGGTTTGATCCCTGAGTTGGGAAGTTCCCCTGGAGAAGGAAATGGCAACCCAGCAGCTCTCCAGTGAAAAAAAAAATTTAAGAGAAATAGAAAGAAGCCAGAATAGAAGCCAGGACTGATGGAGGCAGAATGTCATCTTATCATTCCATGAATGTATCTGTCATGAGTCTTCTCAATAAATAAGCCATGTTTTCTTGTTTAATCTTTTAATTGGGACTTTATCTTACATCTCTTTGCCTGAATGAAGGATACTCTAAAAAGGCTGCCTGAATATACACTTATAAATGACAAAGACTGCTTTTTTTGGAAAAGCACTATATACAAGCAGGGGTTTATTACTCTGAATCAGTGGTTCTTGAACTGTGAGTTGTGTCTCATTTACAGTTCCTAAAATGGCTCATGAAATTGACTTTTTGAATGGAATAAAATGCAAGGGAATGAAAGAATCGAAAGGAAAATATTAGAATGTATCACATAATGTCAGGCTATTATTTGGTGAAACTTTTACTATAGTGCTGACCCAGTTCAGTTCAGTTCAGTCGCTCAGTCGTGTCCGACTCTTTGCGACCCCATGAATCGCAGCACGCCAGGCCTCCCTGTTCATCACCATCTCTCGGAGATCACTCAGACTCACATCCATCGAGTCAGTGATGCCATCCAGCCATCTCATCCTCGGTCGTCCCCTTCTCCTCCTGCCCCCAATCCCTCCCAGCATCACAGTCTTTTCCAATGAGTCAACTCTTCGCCAAAGTACTGGAGTTTCAGCTTTAGCATCATTCCTTCCAAAGAAATCCCAGGGTTGATCTCCTTCAGAATGGACTGGTTGGATCTCCTTGCACTCCAAGGGACTCTCAAGAGTCTTCTCCAACACCACA
>SJYT01082206.1:136553-216158 GCA_006410635.1 Cephalophus harveyi | reverse complement strand
CCATGTCCAGTTCTAACTGTTGCTTCCTGACCTGCATACAGATTTCTCAAGAGGCAGGTTAGGTGGTCTGGTATTCCCATCTCTTTCAGAATTTTCCACAGTTTATTGTGATCCACACAGTCAAAGTGCTGACCCAAGACTTGGTTTTTAAAATAAAATGCCACTACTTTGGATGATGTCAAACTGCTCCTGCATTTTGAAAAATATAACGTACTATTCATAGCATTCCTATTATTCTGAATTTCTCACTCCATTACAATGCTTCAGAATCATTTCAGCTATAATTAGACAAAGTCTCAAATCCTTCACAGTTTAGTCTCAAGAAAAAGAACACACTAATAAAACGGGTTGAGGTTTTACAACCACATTTCTCGTCCCTGAGGCATGGACCAGCAAATGGAAGAAGGTGTAAATCCACCATCCAAACCATCAAGCTCCTGTATCTCTTAAAGCAATCTGTTCCAAAGACATGGCATCCTGACCCCATGAACTGTGGGACAGGCCCAATGAACCACAGAAGGGTTTTTACTAATATTTTTAAATGACTTTTAAAAATTATAATAGATAAAATATCCAAAACCAGAAAAATAAAGTGTACTATAAAATAAGTATATCAAATGTTTCAAAAATCTCCATGTGTATTATGTTTTTAGTAAAAAAAAAAATGCCTGACCTATGATTCAATCAAGCATTTCAGAATATCAGTAATATTTCATGATAAAAAAATTTACTTCCATAATTTTCTTAATCAGTATTTATCCTTGATTGCTGCAAAACTTATTTCATCCTTAGAGTATACATACACAAACTTTAAATAAAAATACAATATTTAATAAATTCCTTTCTGTATAATTCACTCTTTCTACATCTTTAATCAACTTTGCTTTAATGAAGGCATAATTCTTCTAATTGGGGCTCTTTAAATTGATCCTTTTACATTGCTAAAGTAAAAGTCAGTGTATTTTTCAAGTAAGTTTGATTCAAGCTTATTGATAAAGGCTATTGATTCAGGCGGACTAAACATTTATAAAGTTATTTAAAAATCGCTAAAAGCATGCAAGTAAAAGGCTTATTATTATCTATTTAAGCTTTTCCTTCCTCTCCTTCTTTTTGTTTTTGTCAGAACTAGGGCATTAAGATATCCCTATCTATCTATCCATACATCTCTCCATATAGCAATTAATCATCTTTCCTTCTTTATACTTCCCTGAAGTAAAGTGAAGTCACGCAGTCGTGTCCGACTCTTTGTGACCCCATGGACTGTAGCCCACCAGGTTCCTCAGTCCATGGGATTCTCCAGGCATGAATACTGGAGTGGGTTGCCATTTCCTTCTCCAGGGGATCTTCCCGACCCCGGGATTGAACCTGGGTCTCCTGCATTTTAGGCGGACGCTTTACCATCTGAGCTACCAGGGAAGCACACATACTTCCCTGACATGGTACCATATATATAGTAGGTACTTGAGAAAAAATTTTCTGAATTGAAAGGTTGTAAAAGACATTAAATTTATTCTAACATTGATTACAGCCTAACTTATTTATTAATTTTATCCCCTAAAGCAAGTTCTTTCTACCTCTACAACCTATTTATCTTCTTTAATCAATAGGCAGCCATCAATCCAAGCACTGAGTATTATATCCTCTCAATTGACAGCTTGCTGCCTTGATTAAGCTGCATGAAGACTATTATGCAAGTAACTCAAGAGCATAGAAAAAAGAAATTCAACCATCAGAAATATTACAAACAAAAAACCTTCTAATTTTCTTTTCCAAATGTTCTATAAAATTCCAATCATTTCTCTCATCAAAAACTTAAATCACTCCAGATTAATGAAAAACTGAATTTTGTTGTTTTCCCAGGAATATCTGAAAGACCAGTTGGAAAGACCAATGGATACAGAAAATATTGTAAAACATCAACTATCCCTATCAATTCCCTTCCACATTCATCTTAATTACAGGCTATCTTCTCCCAAATAATCATCTGAATCTACAGCCAAAAGGAGAAAACCAAGTGTTAGACAGCAGTCAAAAGTAATCATATTTTTCTCTTGTGTCATACACCATTGCCACAGGTATAAAGCAGAATTATTTGGACCAATTTCCAAAGATGTCACTGTAAATTAAACATACTCGCAAAAGTTTTTATCTCATTGTGGTTTCAAATCAAGTTTACAAAATTTCAAAGTTCTGAAGAAACTGAGAACAGAATAAATGAAACCTGTTTTATGTCTGTTTTCATACGTTAAAAAAAAAGCATAGAAACTATGAAGAATAGCAACACAGAAAAAGCCATTATCTGCTTGTAGATTTTTCTTTGCGGTTTATTTCATGTCTCCAATACCAGGCTGGCTTGTAAATCACTCAGCCTAAAATCACGGCACAATTCCCACTCCTACAGGCAAGTACAATGCACTCAGGGAACACAAAATAATTTTTATTAGTTTAATCCAGACACTTATGAAAAGATAAGCCTGCTATGAAATGCCGTAATTCATTCACTTATTCACATATGCATGTAACACCAGCTATATGTCAAGCCCTCTGCTGGAGGATGATGTGGGGGAAGAGATGTGCCTCCACCCCTCTAAGTTTATAATCAGATGGTAGACAAAAGACCAGATACAAATAACCAGAGGTCAAGGTCAAATGCTGTAAATAGCACTACAACGAAATAAACAAGATTCTCTAGGAGGCAAGAAGGAGCCGATTATCCCTGGTTTATGTGATCAGGCAGGTTTTTTATGCAGCAGATCACATTTAGATTGGCTTTTGAAGGATGAAGAGGGTTTTGAAAAGCAGAGATGGATGGATAATTTGAAAAATGAGAAGAGAATACTGATACTCCTCACAGATCTAGTACATATGCTAACACCAGGCTATGGGCTTTTATGCATGGTATCTCATAATCCTTTTTCAATGGGGAAGGACAACAGGATTCAGCTACAGGATCTGAGAAGAAGCAAAAAGGCAGGCAAAGTGAGATGAATACAAGTAAAGAATATCTCCAGTGTTAATAAGCCAACAAGTCTAAACTTCAGCAGAAAGAAAAATGGAACTCAGTACTTCAGTTCCCTCATCTGTATAATGGGCCTAACAGCTATACCTGCCTTACAGGCTTTTCATATGATCAGTGCGTGGAATAACATATATAAAATCTTTTACTCACTGTTTGGCACATAATCAACACTCAGTTCAGTGTTAGCCACCAACATCATCTACCCCTAGACTAAATAATTCCCTCCCTATCATCATCCTCCAAATGACATGGTTTCTAAGACACTTGCCCACTTCTTGGTCTACTTCAACCTGCCAACATCCTCCTAAGATATGGTTTATCCAAAAAGGAACTAACATACTCTCAGTGGTTTGGGTGGAATATGATACAGAAGGACAGTTATTGCCTGTACTCTCGAAAATGAATAGAGAGAACAGGTTATGGTTCCTTTGATAGAGCCAATGTAGAATGACCAGGAGAGAATTTGCAGATGAAATGTTACAATTTAAACATTCAGGTAACACACGTAGAGATCAAGGATGAATACTACAAGGGCAGAATACCATGCAGGAAGAGGCCATGAATGGTCACTGACTCCAAATAGCTCAGAGAAACTCATTACATGTCCAGATTCTGAGAGAAGCCACTCGAAGCATTCCTAGCCATACCTAGCTCCACCACAACTGCCTACCCTACAAGAAGCTGGCAGCAGCAGCAGCTCCTGTAACCAATCAATACACATTCAAAACCAGGGCCTCAGGGATTCAGAAAATAAATGCAAATGGCAATGGAGTCTAGTTAAGTCTAACAAACAAAGAAGCTACCTCTTGCATGTAAAGTAGGAAGCATGAAAATAACCCCCCAAAGGTATGATTCCTTTGAATAAAACCATTATGAGCCCCCAAAGCAAGGCAGTCTGTCACAAGAAAAAAGAGGTTCTACTTCCAGTGATCCCAATAATCCCAATAGCAGTAACCATTAATCCCAATAGCAGGCACTCCCATCATTTCTTTATTCAGCACTGTCATCAGAAGTATCATTTGTGAAATATTAAGGACAACCTGTGGATAAGACACAGCTTAGGAAAAGGACAGAGCTAAGTCTAACCTTAAAATATGGGAGAAAGCAATTTCATTTTATCTAACCTAAAATGAGAGGGAAAGGGAAAAGTATCAAATTAAATTTAGCAGCAGGCTGATAATTCTGTAGCCTGGTGTGACAAAACAGTACATGCTTTACAGGTTAACAGTGATAATTAAAAGTTTTCGGTGGGGGTGGGGGGAGAGGTGTGGAATCAAAGCCATACAATTAAGAGAACCAATAAAGATATGCTGAAAGGGTAGTAAAGTCATTGATGAGGAGGAACAAAGAAATAGCAGAGTCAGGCGGCTTGAAGAGAGAAGAGACACCACTGAGAGAGCAATTGATGGCTAGACCATGCAGCTCACCACTGAATAAAGAGAGGATGTTAGTTGCGGGAAAAGCAAAGGAATCAAGGGACTGTGACAGTTTCCAACAAGGCTCCAACCAAACTTAAAAGTTTCTCCCAAGGAACAGTTTACAGAGCAAAGAAAATTTTTAGAGTATCTCTAGATTTTAGTTACTATCCCATTCAGCCTCCTCGTGGTTAAGTAGAGGAAGACACGGCCCAAGTGACCTGCCTAAGGCTGCCAAGTTAAGGTACTACCTGAGCAGAGATTGGACACCCAGCTCCCAAGTCCAAATTCACTGCTCTTCCTTCCTAATGACCTTGTCCAAGAATAAAAATTAATACAGCTAGAATCCTCTCAAGAAAAAATCAAAGCTCATCTCATGGTTGTAATGAAGGATACAAGTAGAAGATTAGTTGGAATAACAACCCAGTCACTTCAAGGCTCTATGATCTGCCCTCGAACAGGAAGCTCTGAAAAGTAGAAATACCGACACCTCTACTGGTCACCTGTAAGATACTGTCTGTCCTTCATGCCAAGCAGCCACTGTCCAGACTGCACCCAGAGCCCGCGATCTCAGCTCTTACATGCTTGCTCCTCAGCATCTTAGTATGTCCCACACAGAACATACTCTTTGAGATTAAAGCTCTGAGGCTGAGTTCCTGGGGTTTTGCATCATTCCTGAAGATTATTTTTGGATCTTCTAGCCAGTCTATTTTTTCTCAGAAATAAAACATAAATATTCAGGATTTTAAGTTGCTGTAAATTAGCACAAAACACACAGAAATAGAGTCTTAAGGCTTTATTCAAACTCCCTATTCACCTATTCTCCCCAAATGAAAAACTAAGCTTAGAATCATCCTAACTGATGCTTTACAAGAAATAGTAATGCAGAGACAAACATACATGGAAGATTGTTTTTGCCTTGTGTTTCAGCTTCTCCTTAGCAGCGGCGGAAAATCTCTAGGAAACAAAGAAGGTTTTGAGAGGATTCCCCTTGAGTTCTGCTGGCAGCCTTCCAATGCACAAAGCCCTATAGAGGCTAACAATAGAGACAGGTATTCAGAACCTGCATTAATACCTGACCTGAAGCAGGAACAGCACACACCTATACACCTGGTTTACAGGAGGCTCTACAACTGGTGTAGAAATCTAGTTCTTCTTACACATCCTGTCTTCCTCTAAAACTCTAAGCATCTGCAATAGTCTCTACCCTGAATGGCAGAGCCAGTACTGCCAAACCCATGATCTCTGTTACACCCTGCCTGGAGGAAGCATCCTGCATCATTGATCACAGCATTCAGCCTCTTAGATCCCAACCCAGACACAGCAGCTTTATTTGCAAAGCTCAAGGTTCTCAAGCGTTTTTTACGTTCAGCTCCTCCAAAAAAATCCTAAATGCCACCACTATCCTTTACTATTGGAGAAGGCAATGGCACCCCACTCCAGTACTCTTGCCTGGAAAATCCCATGGATGGAGGAGCCTGGTAGGCTGCAGTCCATGGGGTCTCTAAGAGTCAGACACGACTGAGCGACTTCACTTTCACTTTTCACTTTCGTGCATTGGAGAAGGAAATGGCAACCCACTCCAGTGTTCTTGCCTGGAGAATCCCAGGGACAGCAGAGCCTGGTGGGCTGCCGTCTATGGGGTCGCACAGAGTCGGACACGACTGAAGCGACTTAGCAGCAGCAGCAGCAGCATCCTTTACTATAAAGAACAGAAAAAAGTCTATAGGTGCCACATAGATATCATAAGATTGCTCAAAAAAAAACATAAACTGGGATGGTTTGTTTCATGTATCCACTTGGCTAAGCTATGGTATCCAGTTATCCAATCAAATACTAATCTAATCAAAACTAACTGCTCTGAAGATATTTTATGGATATGGTGACACCTATAACATGCTGACTTTAAGACAATTTTCTAGATCATGTGGGTGGGGCCTCATCCAACCATTAGGAAGGCCTTAACAAAAACACTGAGGTCCTAAAGAAATTCTGCCTCGAGACTTGCAGCATCAATTCTCATCCAAGGGTTTCCTTACATATAGAGAGATATAACATAAATACAAAAGTAGATATAAAAATCTCCTACCAGTTCAAGTTCTCTGGAAAGCCCCATTGCTGATATATAATCCAGTTCCGTATTTGTATCACTGCAAACCCATTAAAATCAATTGTAAATGCAAATGCTGATGGGAGGCCAAGGAGGTAACATCACTGGGAAGAAGTGGGTGGTAGACATCAGATAGCAATACACAGGCTGCCTTAGTGCCTGGAAGACATGAGGAAGTTGCTGGGAATTACACTGAACGGTGGATACGTCTGCCTACAGGAGATGGCAGTGCTGCCAGGCTGCAGTGGGGAAATAGTGCCAGCAGATGTTCCATTTGTTAAAGAGAAGCCAGAAATCCATACTTTTAAAAGTTAACCCCCTACCCCAATCAAATTTAAAGCATCTTATAATCCAATCCTTCGGAGATCAAATAAAACAAGTCCGTAAGCCAAAAGAGAGGGAGAAGGAAAACCAGCTCTGTGGATTCTACATACATTAATTCATTTAGTCTTGAAAACATTGTCATAAGCAGGTACTCAGTTCAGTCGCTCAGTCGTGTCTGACTCTTTGTGACTCCATGAATCGCAGCACGCTAGGACTTCCTGTCCATCACCAACTCTCGGAGTTCACTCAAACTCACGTCCATCAAGTTGGTGATGCCATCCAGCCATCTCATCCTCTGTCGTCCCCTTCTCCTCCTGCCCCCAATCCCTCCCAGCATCAGAGTCTTTTCCAATGAGTCAACTCTTCGCATGAGGTGGCCAAAGTACTGGAGTTTCAGCTTTAGCATCATTCCTTCCAAAGAAATCCCAGGGTTGATCTCCTCCAGCATGGACTGGTTGGATCTCCTGTACTACTATTATGCTATTTTTGCAGATGAGGAAACTGAAGCATGGTCACATGACTAGTAGGCGGGGCGGCCAGGATGTCAATTCTGGCAGAAGCCACAGACAATTTTGCTTACCTTTTGTCTACAGTTCTCATCCTGAAGAGCTTGAAACTCTGACTTTTCATTTCTGGATGTTACAATAGGCTCATAAAGACAGTCATAGAAACTTTACAGGTGGAGAAAATGTGACACAGAAAACTAAAGACGTATTGAAGGGTTCACCCAAGTAGTCAAGCCAATAATTCAACAGATGCCTCTCTCCTCTGCCTTTCAACTCAGAAGGTACACCATTCTCAGGGAAGCTAATCACTATTGCATTTCTAATGAATGGCCTTGCTGGGCTTTTGTATTATTATAATTTACCAAGTTTTAAATTAAACATTTAATCACCAAAAAACAGTCAGTAGTAAATACAGTAACCCCAGAGTGTCCACAACTTAGTTTAAAAAACTAAATGCCACAAGTACAATAGAAAGCTCACCAGTATTTTTTTAATCACTTACAGAAGAAACCAGAATCCTGAATTTTGTGTGTATCATCTACTTGTACGGAGAAGGCAATAGCAAGCCACTCCAGTACTCTTGCCTAGAAAATCCCATGGATGGAGGAGCCTGGTAGGCTGCAGTCCATGGGGTCGCTAGGAGTCGGTCGCGAGTGAGCGACTTCACTTTCACTTTTCGCTTTCACACAATGGAGAAGGAAATGGCAACCCACTCCAGTGTTCTTGCCTGGAGAATCCCAGGGACGGGGGAGCCTGTTGGGCTGCCGTCTATGGGGTCGCACAGAGTCGGACACGACTGAAGCGACTTAGCAGCAGCAGCATCTACTTGTATGTGGCAGTGTTGACACTATTACTTCACATGCAAGTACAGAATGTAATACCACTTTGCATGCTTTCAAGCCTGAAGAAAATGGCACCATAAGGTATATATACACTTTGGCAACTTGTTTTTATTTTCTCACTGTGATGCATTTGACATTTATTTCTTTCTACACAATGTAACATTTCATTGTATGACAATAACACAGGTTATATATCCGTTTGTTTGTTATTAAATCTAGTTCACATTATGCACAAGGCAACAAAACACGTTCTTGCACGTGTCTTCTTGTGGACAAGAGGTGACAATTATACTATGGTAATGAGTCAGACACATTAGGGAATTCTGTATAATTCTGCAATTCTCCTCTAATTCTAAAATTAATTCAAAATAAAGTTTTGCTTTGTTTTCTTAAAGAACATTTTCTTGAGGCCACTCAAAGGGATCCTTCCATATGACTGCAACGCTTTATGCTAAATATCAAACACAGATGAGGCCTCCATAGTCGGTGGGCACAAAGAGGCTGCCTCCTCAGCACCCAAGCCCAGAAATGTCACAACTCCACCATGTGAACGTGGCTGTTAAGAATGCCTCAAATATCTGAGCTTACATATGGTCAAGTATGTTAAGTAAAATCAAAGCAATTCCTTGCATATTTATGAACCAAGACAGGAAGAAGCTATTTAAATTGAAAAGATAGCGAAGACTCACTAGAGTCAAAAAAGTCAAAAAGCCTCTCAAGCTATAGCACCTCCCTATATGTTATGACTTGTCTTTTTCATAGCATAAAACTGAATCTAAGATTTAATTCTATGCATTTGGGGCACATCTAAAAGTTTGAGGCCTCTTAAAGTATGAAAGGGGGAAAAAACTCTGAGTTCAAACATTTCTTCCTTCTCTTCTTATTCTTTCCAAGAGGGCAGATTCCTTGTGCTTTGAGAAAATCGTGTTTACGTAAAGGTTCAGAGTGTGGAACTGACAAGAGCTAATGCACTAAATCCAAGCCCCACCGCCTCCCCTAGGAAGCCTGCCAGGACTAACCTTACCCGAACCACATCACTCAGCTGCCCCTCTCTCCCTTCGGACTTGCACATTTTCTTTGGCCTCAATCACTTAGCACTTGTGGATGTTTTGATTGGGATCATCTGTAAGACCCTGTTATGTTGTTTTGTCTTCCTACACAGATTGTAAACTTCTTGAGGTATTATGTCAGTGCATCAACAAGGGCAATTGCCAAAATATAGCAGAAAGAAGCCGAACTGGAAACTAGGAGAATGTTTAGTTTCCAATAAGATCTCTGCAGCCACAGCCTAAGGATGTTATCATCTTTGGGGAGATTTAGATCCTTCAAACTCTTTCTTCAGTTTCTGAGACTATTGCTTCCCATTAGATTCTATTTATAGATCATCCATTCATTTCACTTTCTTCTACTGACAGTTTATTACATGCAAGATACAGGAACCCTGGGAGATTTAATCTTTGCCAATAAGAAATAAATGATTTTACTTTGCTAACTCCCCAAATATAAGTAGCTCACTATCAACCAAAGATTACTTAATAAATGTTCATTCAAGCATCCAAGTGATGAAGCCAGTGGCTGGGGAATAAACAAGCTCAGCGGATCCTTTATCTGAAGGGTGTTTTCTCTATCTAGACTCCTCAATCGTGGCCCACACTTGGGAACAGTTTGACATTTTAGCACCATATGGCTCAGTGAGGATCCAAAGGCCACACTAAAACCTGCCAGGCCGCCTGGCATTTCCCACACTTGCCCATGCGGGCAGCAGCAGGCACCCAGCTCACAGCTACAGCCTGAGTCAGGTCTGGGGGGACTAGGGGGTCCTAGCGGATGCCAGGTCAGCAATAGCCAGAGCAGCAGCCACAGAGTTCTGTGGTTCAGCACCACAACGCCAAAACTAATAATCTAATGCCCATTTGCCCAGATTTCTGGCACAGCTGTGAAAATACCCTGGTGGTTTTGGAACCACGTGTCTTTTCATCAGAGGAATCTCATAATCGCACCCTACGCCAGAATGCCATCTCTCTGAAGCACATCATGGTACACTCACTCTCCGAGAGATGCTTGCCAATATCAAGGAACCTACTGGGACTATTGGGACAGACAAAGAACCAAGATGTGAAAAGAGGGTTCCTACCCCCTAACAACCTCCTTTTCTGAAAGCCTGAGCTTGGTCATCAGAGATTTGTTTCCTACTAGATTATAAAACACATTTGCTTATTAAAATTTCAAAAAGTGCTGTACTTTGTAAGTTATAAATTCAGACCTCTTCTTGTGCCTCTGTAAGAGCAGCTTGCTCTGCAATGAAACAATATTTATGTTGTGAGAAGGAACCATGTAGGAGCCAAGGCAGGGATGGGGCACCTGGCAGGGGATCAAGGTAGTAGGTGTCAAAGGGGAGGGAACGAGCTGCAGGAAAACGGTCCAGGAAAAGGCGGGTGTAAACGGAAGACTCTACTCAAGGGTTTTAATGAGGGTGTTTTATAAACATAAGTGTTAAGGATCAGGCTATGATCAAGGAACCATGTCCCTAGGCAATGCTTTGCTTTAACTGGCCATGCCTCATTATTCCAGGCCTTAAAATCTCTCTTAAGCAACACACACAGGCACATATACATGCACTAATAAGCTCCTATCCTAGACCTGAGATTGGTTCAGCTCACATAAAACCGACTACATGCAAGCATATGCTCTTCAGGAAAAGGGCCTCAGGGCTTGCGATAATGCAGTATTATATATTAAGAGATACAACAGAAGTCTTCTCGGTTTATAGTACCAAAACTGGCTATTCAGAGGATGAGAAATTCCAGAGAGACTTAGCATTCCTTACTTAATAACAGCTAATCTATATAAAAAACTAACACAGTCATTAAACAAGATTTTTATTCTTCTTCAGGCTCACCTAATTTCATCCTTCTCTCTAGTAAGCTCTGCGTTCTACTAGACATACATGCACCCCAGGGATGATTTTAGAAACATGATTTGCATGGAAATGCTTATTTTCATCTGACTAGACTCTAAAGTCAGAAGTCTAAGTCACAGCAGCCAAGTCAAAAAATTAAAGCAAGGGAGGGGCATGAGAGCAAGTATGCAAAAATATGACAATCTATTATTTGACATCATCTAAGTTCTCTTAAACTGCATACTTCATTAGAACGTGCTCAAATGTTTATTTCCATTACAGAAAGTGAAATAACTGGAAGATACAATATTCTAACAGGATAAAACATGCTTTCCTTAGTGAGTGGCCCATGTAACAAATCCGAAGATCTGACATCTAAAGTCACAATGTGGCAGTATTTATCAAACACTAACAACATCCATCAGTTTTTGCAGCAGGAATCCAAGGTGACATTACAGAGGGACTCAGCTTTGGGAAGCAGTTGGATATCAAATGCTTTGCCAGAAAGATTTTGTAAAATCAGCCTTTTCTACGGCTGGCAAGAGGAGGAGTTTTGAAATCTCCAACACAGAGCTACAGAAGTCCCAGAGTTTGGTCATCCTACAAAGGGTTTACCAAGCCTTTCCTTAACTAAGAGCCAAAAGTTGATCCCTTTCCTTTTTAGCTACCCCAACTTCAGGAGTGCCAAACAAAAGTCAGGAATTTCAAGGAGATCTGAGCCTGGACTCTGCTATTACTAGAATAAACATTTTTAATTCCCCAGAATTAATTTTTATGCATAACCATTTATAGATATATCAATCAGTACATGCATGTCACTTTACATTCTGGCTTCATCCACTTGACCTGTAACTTTTACCCTTTGGCTTCACAAAGACTAGACATTCTTATTGTTACTGGAGATTCTACCTAAAAAATATGTTCTTTTTGAATGATTTTCTACCTATTTCCATGCCCAACACTTCCAAACACCCTCAAAGGTAAAAGTCATCAGTTTGCCTATTTTCCCCCGTTTAGTGTAAAATCTGACAAAAACACATCAGTTAAACAATGTGAACTAAAATAAGAGAGTTATCTGGGAGGCATGGGAGCCTTCACAGAAAAGCCTTGAGTCACAGAAGCTCTAAACTGAATTTAACTACTTGTAGTTATAGGTGAAGAATCCACCCTTAACTACACTGGAACAGTTCCCAGGAGCAAGTATAGATTTGGACAAGCAGAAGCCTGCCATCAGGAGTCGGCTGGAAGGCCTCAATTTAATTACCTCTCCATCTTCTTATTCCACCCAACTTCCTTACTTTCCCACCTCATCTCACAGCCCCCACCGGCTCTCCTCTCGGGCCTCCTACCATCCCTTTGTACAAGCACCCTCTCACTCTCCCTCCTCCGCACTCCCATGGCTAAATGTCCTCTGCTTGCTGTTTCTTGCTTTCAGCATCCAGCTTTCCAATGAACTGTCATGAATCAACATCTTTCACTAGAAATTTCTGTAGACAGTACTGTCCTATAGCAGCAGAAGAGCTAAAGAAAGTCTGCTCTTTTAAGACCCGTAAACCGCAGATAAAACCAAAGAAGCTTCGCAGCCAGAGTCAAGAATACAGAACAGATTCTAGCGATGCAATGATGCTGAACTTCTCAAAAGTCTGTCTCTCAGCTCTCCAGTGTGCAGGCAGAGGGATGTGGTGCAGAAAAAAACAGAAGCATGGCAAAGAATCAGGACCAACAGAGGGCAGGGTTCTTACCTTTGTTTGCCCCAGAACTCTTTGGCAATCTGGTGAATTCTAGAGATCACTTCTCAGAATAATCTTTTGAAAAGCGTAAAAACACAGGACTTAAAAAGGAATACAACTGCACTGAAAGACAGTGATAAAATTATTTTACAAAAACAGATTCTGATACAGCTGCCTTCTTGCTTCTCTATTACAACACTGGATAACAGGATGTAGTGGCATATTTCATAAGTACTATAATTCAAAGGCTAAATGTTACTATGATTTGTTGCCTACATTCATATCTAAAAGGAAATGCTAGATTTCACTTAGGGATTAGAGAAAATGAAGAATTTTTTTTTTTTTTCCCCCATCCAGGTTCAGAGAGTCAGAATTCTATCCATGGGCTCCCTGGTTAAGAGCCCCTGCCACAGTTAATTCTTCCCAGATCCTAACTTAAAGAATGACCCCCAAGTTCATGTCGATGCAAATCCAATGCCACATCCAATTCAGCCACAATTTGGCACACAGCAACTAGACAAAAAGATGGAACATTAGCTCTAGTGTTGTGTAAATACAGTGGTGCCCCTGGAACCCCAAAGTGCGATTCCTTGGAACTAAGGTGGAGGACTCTGGCCACTGAGTATGCTGGTCCTTCCTTCAACAGGTAGGTGCACCATTTCCCTTATTCCCAGACATTAATTTTGAATTTTCCAACTGAAGATACATAAACACATCTATGTGGACTCTTGTATCTCTGTTTCCTATTCAAAGACAAGATCATTTTTTTAACTGCAACATTAATTAAGAGCTTTATGGGGAGGGGGGGAGAAGGGAGTGCAAATTAAGTACATCCATGGATTTTAAGATGCATACAATTTCCAGACTTAAAGTATAGCGAGAGGGGTAGAATGCCTCAGACTTAGAACTGAATAAAAAAAGACTGTAAGTGATTTTGTTATTCTGAGTATGCCAAATAGTTGTGCTTAGGCTGAAGATATTTGAGAAGTGAAATGTTACATAAAGTCTCAAAATATTAGGCAACAGATTTTATGAATTCATGGAATCTATTTAACCAATGCTTATTCATATTTTAGTCTTACACAGAAATATGCCAACCAATCAGCTCAGCAAATACCCATTATTATCATTTTCAGTATTTAATATTTAACAGAAGCTCATATAATGCCAGGTATTATTCTAAACACTTCATAAACATTAACACAATTAATTTTCAAGACAAGCCTATGAGATAGTAGATAACATCCCCATCTTACAGATGAAGAAACTGAGGTACACAGAAGTTGAATGATTAGCTCAGATTCATACAGCTACTAGGGCTTCCCGAGTGGCTCAGTGGTAAAGAATCCGCCTGCCAAAGCAAGGAGACACAAGAGTCGCAGGTTTGATCCCAGAGTCAGGAAGATCCTCCGGAAGAGGAAATGGCAGCCCACTTCAATATTCCTGGCTGGAAAATCCCACTGGACAGAAGAGCCTGGAGGGCTACGGCCCACTGGGCTGCAAGGAGTCGGAAATGACTGAGCACACGTGCAGCTACTAAGTTGCAGAACTTGGTTTGAACCCAGGCAGTATGGCTGCAGGATCCACAGTCTCAACTATGCTCCATGGCTTCGTCTTGCTCAGTTCCTGATTACTGGAACAACACTTTCTCATTTCTTTTTCTCACATTTTATGAAGTGCTATTTGCTAACACATCTCCTTCTGGCATGTGGATAAAGAGGCTCCCCATGGAAATTTTTCATGCCAGTCAACAGGGACTTACGATTCTTTAACATCTGTGGAGTAAAAGACGGTGCACCTATAGGACCAGTCCCAGGCTCTGCAAGACAGAGTCACTGCCATCCCTTTGTCATTACCAATTCTTCCCACTTGAATATATCACTGTTTCTATGCTCAAACATTGAGCCCATAGGCTTATATAAGTCCGGCACTAAGGGAGGAAAAATGCAAAGCAATCATGTCTTCAGTAATTGAGCCTTTCAGAGTACAGATTCAGAGCACACATGATAACTTTCCTGTTATCACTCACATGCCAACATGGGTCTGATAACTTCTCTATGTATGAAAATACAGGGTCTTAAAAGCTTTACCATGTAGGTCAGCTGGTAAAGAATACACCTGCAGTGCAGGAGACCCCAGTTTGATTCCTGAGTTGGAAAGATCCACTGGAGAAGGGATAGTCTACCTACTCCAGTATTCTTGGGCTTCCCTCGTGGCTCAGCTGGTAAAGAATCCACCTGCAATGCGGGAGACCTGGGTTTGATCCCTGGGTTGGGAAGATTCTTTGGAGAAGGGAACAGCCACCTACTCCAGTATTCTGGCCTGGAGAAATCCATGAACTGTACAGTCCATGGGGTCATAAAGAGTCGGACATGACTGAGCAACTTTCACTTTCAAAGCTTCTATAGAAAAGAAAACATCTTACAAAGAAAATTAGAAGAAAAGAACATTATAAAAAGTATACAGAGTTTCCTATTTTGCAAAACATAAGACTATCAAAGAACAGAACATCATTCATCAACAGGAGAACCGAAGCTTACATACACTCAAACAGAAGGTTCATCTCATATTAAGAAGATATCGTTTCTAAAGTTCCTGTTTCTTGGATTCAGTGTATCTGGAAGAAGGATGAAAAATATTGGTACAGAAAACAGAAATAAAATAGAATTTGGCCAAGCCACCAGATCTGTTTGGCAAGTACCCAAAGACTTATGAAACATGCCCTAAGGGCAGCCCCCAGAGATGTCTGGGTCAGGTCAGTGGCATGTGCATGGTGCATCTTCCGGGAGAATGGGAAGAGGCAATAGCCGCTGACACTCACTGCACATTTACTGTGGGCCAAGTGCTTCACATGTACTATCTACTTCTCACAAAAGCACTACTGTCCACCATTTTACAAAACAAACAACTGATTTCTTAATTTGCCTAAAATAACAGAACTAGTTAAGAGCCTACGCCTGGATTTGAACCTAAGTGGAAATCCAAAGCTCTCAAATACTTCCTTGCCTGAGGAATTTCTACTCCTAAGATTGGAAGACTACCTTTTTAATCAAGCATCTCCCAAAATGACCACAGCATATTGTAATTGCAGAGATAACTGCATAAAACCATGCAAATGTTTTATTATAGTTGACAGAAATATCAAAGTACAAATTACCCAACAATTGGGTAGTTTATAGGTAAATAGTTCCAATGTTCTCAATTATCTTTACTGCAAGAATGAGTCCTTTTTCATAGATACACAAAACAAACTTATGGTTACCAGAGGGGATAGTGGGGGTGGGCATGGGGGGTGGGTAGGGAATAAAATATGAGTTTGGGATTAGCATACGTACACTACTATGTATAAAATAAATAAACAACAAGGACCTACTATAGGGGGAACCATATGCAATGTCTTATAATAACCTACAGTGGAAAGAAATCTGAGTCACTTTGCTGAACACCTGAAAATAACACAACATTATAAATTAATTTCATTTTTTTAATTGTTTAAAACAGAATGAGTCTTTCTGAGAAGTGCATATCAAACCAATGAGATATCACCTCACACCTGTCAGAATGGCTATTATCAAAAATTCTACAAAAAACAAATGTTGGAAAGGATGTGGGGGAAAAAAGGAAGCCCTCATGCACTGTTGCTAAGAATGTAAACTGGTGCAGGCTCTATGTAAAATAGCATGGACATTCCTCAAACTAAAAGCAGAACTATCACATGAGCCAACAGTTCAACTCCTGGGTATACATCTGGAAAAAACAAAAACCCTAATTGAAAAAGATACATGCATCCCAATATTCATAGAGGCCCTATTTGCAATATATAGAAGCAACCCAAGTGCCCAGCAACAGACAAATAGATTAAGAAGATATGGTATACTAATACAGTGGAATATTACTCAGCCATAAACAAGAATGAAACACTGTCACTTGTAGCAACATAGATGGACCTAGAGAACATTATACTTAGTGTAATAAGTCAGACAAATCTGTGTATCATCTATATGTGGAATATAAAACAATACAAATGAATATATGTGTAAAACAGAAACAGACTCAGAGGGATAGAAAACAGACCTGCTGTTACCAAAAAGGAGAGGGAAGCAAGGAGGGACAAATTAGGGGTATGGGATTAACAGATACACACTATGATGTATAAAACAGATAAGCAGCAAGGGTATTCTGTATATACAGAGAATTACAGCAATTATCTAATAAAAACAGAGTATAGG
The DNA here is from genome assembly GCA_006410635.1 of Cephalophus harveyi. NCBI lineage: Eukaryota > Metazoa > Chordata > Mammalia > Artiodactyla > Bovidae > Cephalophus > Cephalophus harveyi. The sequence goes on along the minus strand of SJYT01082206.1, from coordinate 199,084 downwards.
AAGAAAGAAAATGGAGGGAGGGACAAAGAAAAGGAAGAATTTTTCTCTGTCAACATTAGTTCCAGGTTTTTGAGTTCCCAACTCTCAGCTTCGACCCCATCCTTAGAGATCAGCCCTCATAGAGTCCTGTACTGAACCATTTCCTTCAAAAAAGAAACAAAGCCCAGCATTTCAATAGCAAGTCAGTCCCGATCCCACGTGGAAATCTCCTGATGTAGCCTAGTTTCCATTCACAGACCTTGCCCACTTTCCCATCATCTGTTCAACTCAGCAACTGCTCATCCCTTGAGTCTAATTTCTGATACACCTCCAAGTTCTCTGCTCCAGCATGCCTCATGGGCCTCAGCACCAGCGTGATTTAACAAACCCCATCCCCAACCTCCCCAGGGCCTTCAAAGTCCACCCTGGGACCAACAGTACCTTCTCGGGGCTTCCATACGTTCAGATGCCAATTCCTAGTCACCTTTTTCTAAAACATTAGTAAGACTAACACCATCTTCACAACATAATTACAACACGTTGCCTGGCACCAGCCAGACTGGGGATGCTGAAAACCTTAGGACAGCGTACCTTCAAGATTGGTCTTCCAGAGTTATTAAGTGGAGACTGGGAAACCAGTCCTATATCTAAAGAAATAGAAAGTAAGTGGCACTCAACTACGCAGGGAGTAACTTAATTCTGGGTACTTTTCTTATACCTTGGAGACAGTTCCTAGGAGAGAGGATGCAACAGCCATGTCTGAAACAGTTTTACAACAGTCAAGATCTTCACTTACAGCCAGGTCAGCTGAGTAGCTGAAGCCTGGGGTTGTGGCATCTAAACCTGAGCAAGTGGCCCATACTCAGCAGCCACATTAGTTTCTTGCAGGCTCAGTTTCCTCACGGGTACAATGGCAATAATAATAATACCTACCTTATAGGACTATAGTGAGCAAATAAAATAGCGCATGTTAGGTCCTTGACACATCACTTTACTGCACTCATCGCTAAATTGTGTCCAACTCTTCGGGACGCCACAGAATGAAGACCACCAGGTTCCTCTGTCCATAGGATTTTCCACAAGAATACTGGAGTGGGTTGTCATTGCCTTCTCCAGGGGATCGTCTCAACCCAAGGATCAAACCCCGTCTCCTGAATTGGCAGGTAGATTCTTTACCACTGAGCCACCAAGAAAGCCCCTATTACTTACTAGCAGTAGTTGTTTTTTTTTTTTTTTTTTTAAAGAGTAACTCAGTAGCATTCACAATTCACCACAACCTTTACACAGCCAGGGTAAGAGACGGTTGCAAGACTGATTTAACTTTCAGTTCAGTGGGAAAGCAGGCACATTCGAGACACAGATAGACACCCCTGTGTGTGGAGCTCTTCACCAACACACACCTCTGAGTTATGCACAGCAGTGGAGCATCTTTTCCCAAATCTCACTTTTATGTTGAGGTTAAATTCAGCAAACATAAGCTTCTGTTATTGTGGGCCTCTAAATGCTTCTCTCACAGAGTACTCTGCTATTTTTGCTTTTATCAAATGAATATCTTTTTTCAATAAGAGGAAAGTTCAAAAAACTGCAGACATGTGGTTGAACATAAAGGTTTCTATGACCCAACCACCTACACAAATTTGATCATGAAGAAAAGAACTTGTGTGTGGCTGCAGATTGAACTTGATAAGAAAGCTGTCACACACAAATGCAGATTGTAGAATACTTTTAACTACAGCAAAAACTGCTGCTGATTTATTACAAAACAAACTGCAACTAATTCCAGCTAATATGCAATAAGCTGATGCCTACTTGCATTTGAGACCAAGGGAAAAACTAGAATCCTTTCAAAGATGTACAAATGAATGTTATTTTTGCAAATGTTCTATTTACATAAAGGCACATGTTTAACTTTAAGTTTAGAAGATCTCAAGAAAAAAATAACTCTTCCATTTACTATGTAAGTAATAATCTCAGAAAATGGACAATTAGTCCATTCCATGACAGAGAATATTAGCATTTAACAAGCTCGTCTAAAAATATAAGCAGTAAATACTTTTAGCACAGCTGGCTTCTGAAGACTTCAATATTAACAAACAGACTTAATATTCTTGATTTACTACAGATTTTTCCATCAAGTGAAATAGTCATGAGGATGATAATTGGGCCCACATGCCTCCCAAGGACACAGTTCTGTGGTGTGATGGGGAGAAAGTCACAGAGCCCCACAGGACAGCCGTGCATACTGCAAGTCTTAGCCTGCAGTATTGGAAAGATTCTGTTTCCTCAATTCAACTAAAAATAAACAAATGGGGGTAAGCACAGTCTCAGTGTCCCCATCACAGATTTTAAACCAGAAAAAAACTCACCAGTTACTCAAAACGTACCAAAGATTAACTCTTAAGAGTATTTTTACAGTTCACATCCATCAAGCTGAAGGACATATCTTGAATAGTAAAAAATGAAACCATTAACATTTATTCAAACTAAGGTCCTATGAGAGTAAATGCATAGTCTATGATGTAAAGAGAATGTAAACATATTTTTATGTTAAGTCATTTCAATAACATGTCACCAACAGGATCAGTGTTCACACAGAATACTGGTGTCAGTTTCAACAGTAATTCAAGGACTACAGTGTGGAATGGAAGATGGGAAATCTCTATATAAAGTAATCTTTATACATGAACATGATTTTATAATAAATTGCATTTACCTTTTCATGATTTGGCACAATAAATTCTCGCATTATGCTTGTGCTACCACCACTATGTGGCTTCCCTGGTGGCTGAGCAGTTAAGAATCCGCCTGCCGATGCAAGAGACGCAGGTTCAATCCCTGGGTGAGGAAGATCCCCTGGACATGGAAATAGCAACCCACTCAGTATTCTTGCCTGGGAAATCCCATGGGCAGAGGAGCCTGGCGGGCTACAGTCTTTAGGGTTGCAAAGAGCTGGACATGACCAACCAACTAAACAGCAAGAACAATCACCACTAGGTACTGTCTTGTTGAGTTTTTAAGGAATTCTCTGTACAACATAGGAACAATAGTGTAAATCAATAAAATGAAACCATTTCAACATTACATTTAATCAAAAGGCAGAAAAAAAATTTTAAACCACAGAGCTAGTTTTTAGCAAAACTTTTGACACATAAACAGGCAACACTAAATTTAGATCAGCATCCACCAGTTGCTGAACTTTTATTTGTTTCAGATTGTAAGTTAAAGCTCCTAAGAAGGGAGATGATTCATACACTGAGAAATCAAAAATAACCAAAATGTAACAGACATGATAGTCATTTGTAAGTTATACTATAAAAATGAATAGGCAATTACCAACTTATCAGTGTAAGTTATCAGCTGTGTAAAATTTACCTCTGAGTTTTTCAGAGCATCTCCAGATTCTAGCAAATATGGGGGTGGCCAAAAAATTCTTCCAGGTTTTTCTGGAAACAGTTATAGGAAAACCCAAATGAAATTTCTGGCCAACCCAGTATGTTTCTCCTTCAGCTAAACCATATTATGGGTTAAGTTAGTTTGGTGGACCATTCTGGGAACAAATCCATTATTTATAACATTATTTCAACTGGAAAATTAATTGCCAGTTCCAATATAGAATGTGGGATATGTGTGAAGGACACATTGTCCTCGCAAAATAGAGAGATCACCCTCCAATTTCTACCAACTGCAGTTACTGAATCAACAAGTGATGTGCGCAAGGCATCATATGAGGTACTTTGGGGGACCAAAAGCAATAATATTTCAGTAGAATCAGGCTTCAGTTTAAAAACTAGCAATAATAAAAACAAACCATTGAGACAGAGGTGACAAATTTCCTGTCAAAATAATCTAATGATGTAGCAAATTTTTAATATTGTTTTAGGTGAAAAAAAATAAGTAATCTTTAAATGACACCATACCCAGAGAAACTGTAGGTTTGAAAGTTACAAACATCACTAATCAAGACCGTGCTACCTTCCCAGCTAAGAGCAACATCTCCTTTCTGCTTAGATTTTGTTTGAATGACTCCTTTTTCTTTGCACTGGGTTTCTGAAATACAGAATACTGTGAAATTCTACAATGATGTTCTACATTTGTCACAACATCCTTCTAGGCCTTACCAGTGAAAGTATTAGATAACTTCTCCCTTTCATGAATAAAGATGGCAGCTGATACACAGAGTGCTGTCTACTACATATCAAGACAACTGTTCTCTGCTATAGATGTGCTAAGACGGAGACTGGTATTTATTCCTCCATGAGATAAAGACTCTCTCATTTCCCAGGAAGGCTGGCTCAGAGTGAACAAGTTCATAAAGTGAAGACAGCTCATGGACTCCATGGCATCAGGACTCCTCCTCCCCAAACAAAGCATTTTTCATCACATCATCATTATCACTATTGACCCTCTCTCAAGAACAAGGTCTATCATTGAAAGTGCATGCCAGAGATGTGAAACAAGTGTGCCCTTAAGGAGAGTTGGGCCTCATGCAAAATCTTGATGTTCTTTAGATTCAAAAAGGATTTATAAAATAAAGGATACATGACACAACGCCACATTGACATTTGGAAAGAACCGGTAATTTCCCAAGGACTACCATCACTTCATTTGAGACTCCAATGATTCTGATAAGCAAGGCAGACATTACTGTCCCAATTTATTGATGAAGAAACAGATAAGGAAACTGATAAACTTTAGAAGGTTAAATGACTTCTCAGAAATCCATAGTAAAGCATTTTTTCTTTCATAGGACACTGTCTCAGTTGTTTAAATGATCTTTTTTACTGAACTACTTTTAAAAACCACAATAATAAAACATATACACATTAGGTTAAAAACTCCTTTTATGTATCCCCTTCCCCAAAAAAGCCCTTTAAAAAGTCTATTTTCCCTGTACCATAAAAATTTCCTGAGGAAAATGCTAAGGATTTTGGTATTCACCAGAGTATATTCTAAATTTCAATTCTGACTAATTTCTCCCCATTCTGGTTTGGTAAGGGGGGTCTGGTCCCATCACTTCATGGGAAATAGATGGGGAAACAGTGGAAACAGTGTCAGACTTTATTTTTGGGGGCTCCAAAATCACTGCTGATGGTGACTGCAGCCATGAAACTAGAAGACGCTTACTCCTTGGAAGAAAAGTTATGTCCAACCTAGATAGCATTTTCAAAAGCAGAGACATTACTTTGCCAACTAAGGTCCGTTTAGTCAAGGCTATGGTTTTTCCTGTGGTCATGTATGGATGTGAGAGTTGAACTGTGAAGAAGGCTGAGCGCCGAAGAATTGATGCTTTTGAACTGTGGTGTTGGAGAAGACTCTTGAGAGTCCCTTGGACTGCAAGAAGATCCAACCAGTCCATTCTGAAGGAGATCAGCCCTGGGATTTCTTTGGAAGGAATGACGCTAAAGCTGAAATTCCAGTACTTTGGCCACCTCATGCGAAGAGTTGACTCACTGGAAAAGACTCTGATGCCGGGAGGGATTGGGGGCAGGAGGAGAAGGGGACGACCGAGGATGAGATGGCTGGATGGCATCACTGACTCGATGGACGTGAGTCTGAGTGAACTCCGAGAGATGGTGATGAACAGGGAGGCCTGGCGTGCTGCGATTCATGGGGTCACAAAGAGTCGGACACGACTGAGCGACTGAACTGAACTGAAGGAAATATTAAACAGATATAAAAGAATAATTTGTAGCTGAGAGATACATTTTGGCACTTACCAGGCAAAGAAACAAATCATAACTCTTCTATGCCTGACCTACTGAAGATAACAAATGCTCTCTGGGTAATATTCCACATATACTAGTATCATGATTCTGCTGCGATTGCCAACCAGTGGGTTATGCAAGCCCTCTCCTCTCTTCAGTCAGGAGGCTCTAGACTGTGGACAATGTGGATTGTTGTTGTTTAGTCACTCAGCAGTATCCAACTCTTTTGGGACACCTTGGACCATAGCCCTCTAGGCTCCTCTCTCCATGGGATTTCCCAGGCAAGAACACTGAAGTGGGTTGCCATTTCCTCCTCCAGGGGATCTTCCTGACCCAGGGATCAGACCTGCATCTCCTGCATCGCAGGCAGATTCTTAACCTGTCACTCAGCAGTATCCAACTCTTTTGGGACACCTTGGACCATAGCCCTCTAGGCTCCTCTCTCCATGGGATTTCCCAGGCAAGAACACTGAAGTGGGTTGCCATTTCCTCCTCCAGGGGATCTTCCTGACCCAGGGATCAGACCTGCATCTCCTGCATCGCAGGCAGATTCTTAACCACTGAGCTACCTGGAAAGCCCAGACTATGGGGTTCCAGAGTTCAAAAAGACAGCATGAGTGGCTAAGAGTAAGTAGAACTCAAGAGTTCCAATAGTATTTTAGGTGTATTAGTAATGCTACCAACGAAGATAGCGGATGGGCACTTGAAAGAACTCTTCCAGAGGTAGTCTCCGGGCCAGCCTTGTCCAACAGGACTTCCTGGGACAAGGGACATGCTCTATATCTGCACCATTCCATGTGGTACTCTCGAGCAACGTGTGACTACTAAACACTTGAAATATGACTAGTGCAGCAGAAAAATACATTTTCAATTTTATGTAAATTTACTTAAATCTAAAGACCGACATACGAACAGCCCAAGTCGAGAGCAATGACATTTCTCCACGCAGGAACCTCAGCACAGTTTGTTTCACAGAACTCAGACCCCAAGGCACCTGGGTGTAATGAAAACAGCATGGGCTTTGGAGGCTGACAGACTAGGGTCTCTAGCAAGCTGTAAGTTTACTTTATTGAGTCTCAGCTTCTATATCTCTATGGTGCGGATCTCAACATCCATTTCTCAGGATGAGTGAGGGGGAAGGGCTTCCCTCCCACTCTGTCTAGCACACAAAATAGTCTGTAAAACAACAGTCCCTCTCCCTTACCATTCTACCCCATCTCCTCAATCCAAAAGAACTATACACTTGGAACCTACCAGGCAATTATGAGATAGAATTTCATGAGCAATTAGAAAAAAAAAAACAAAAAAACAAAAAACACCTGAGCTTAGAAGTAAGGTAAGGAAGGAAAAAGAAAATCACACCTGGCTAAGATTTTTTAACTTGGCAAAAAATTTTATAGCAACAAAGAATTATAAACTGTACTCATTTTTCAATATTTGGTTAATTACAACTGTGCGTTATTTATGAGCTGGAAAGCTAAAGCATGTTCCTCTCTTATCTCACAAAGCATAACATTCTATAACAGAGATGATAAAAACCACATAATGTTGTTTCAACATTACTTTATATGATACAATCTTCACAAGAAGCAGATTGGAAATTCCCTCATATCCGTGTAAAGGGATGAACTATCCAGCATTTCTCTAGTGTTAAATGTTTGAATGATTGTAAAGTGGATAGAGTTCAAGAGGAACTACTGATATCCTTAACTGTATACCTGATCTTGGCGATTATTAAAAGACTATTTATAAACACAAACATTATTCACAATATTCCATGTAGTTTTATTTACAATGAATAATGTGGACAACAACTTTAGCATTCCTTTCCAGTGGAATTATGTAAGTAAGCAAAGACACATTCATTCAATGGAATTTCATATAGTCATGAAGAGTTTATAATGAGAGGTGTATAGTATAATAAATAAGATTATAAAGTTCCATACAGCATGTCTTGCCATGCTGTGGTTCCAGTCGTGTCTGACTCTTTGTGACCCCATGGACTGTAGCCCACCGAGCTCCTCTGTCCCTGGGATTTTTCAGGCAAGAATAGCGGAGTGAGTTGCCATGCCCTCCTCCAGGGGATCTTCCCAACCCAGGGAACAAACCCACATCTCCTGCATTCCAGGCAGATTTCTTACTGCTGAGTCACCGGAGGAGCCATATACAGCATAATTCTTTAAATTAAAAATATATACGGAAAAGGTGAAGAAATTAATAATAATAATAGCCAGTTTCATTAAAAGTTGGAACAATATATAATTTTCCCCTCACACTTCTCTCCTGTCTTCCTAGATTTCAGTAATGAGTATGTACGACTTTGAGGGTGGGTGGTGGGACACAAACACTTTTAAAGTTATTCACTGTGTTGGAGCCCGAATCATCTCTGTTTCCCATCATTTGAAAGCAGTTCACTATACGGGGGAAAGACAAGAGCTCAAACCACAATACCTCAAATGTTTTTTGGCCGCCGGCAGCCTGGCAACGAGAGTGATTACAGAGTGCTCAGCCCACACCCTCCCTATGGCCAGCACTGGCGACACCATCCTCTCCTCCGTGCCCTGAATGATGGCACAGCAGGTTCTGCACAAGCTGCTGGCTTGCTCCTCAGAGACAGGAACATTTTAAGGGGGAAGCAATAGCCTCCAGTAGCAACAACACACCTAAGTAACCTGCTTGAAAGGTCTTCATAGAGTCCCAAACTTTCTTTTTAAATTAGCTCTGTGGTCTAATCATTTTTGGAATTAACTATTTGGAGGAAAACCATGGCAACAGCTCAGAGAATGGAGCTGCTAACCCAGACTGGGTTGCTGAGGAATACCTGGTTATAGAACTTACATGTAAACAGAAGCTAAACAGGCAAAGAAAGGGTGGGGTGTTCCAGCTAGAGGAACAGTTAGGACAAAGGGGAGATGTCACAGGACTCTCAAAACCAGGGGAGTAGCTTCAGCTAAAGCTAAGGTCCAAGGCATGTGCTGAAAAGCCTAAGAGGGGAAGCTGGAAATGCAGACAATGTCTAGGTCATGAAAATGGTCTGCATGTCTGTTTCATGAATTTGGAGATGATCCTATCCAATTAGTGACTGATTTGAAGGGGTGTGATGATTTGCAGCTAAAAACTATCCCATCCCTTTGCTGCAGTCAGGAGGATGAACTGTGTGAGTGGAGAGCCTGTTGAGAGGCAGGACATGTTGGTTGTGACTGCAATAGTTTAAGAAGGAGATAAGGCTTAAGCTAAACAAACATATGTGGGATAAGAAAAGAAGGGCAGATTTCAGAGATATCTCAATAGTAGAATCCACAGGATTTGATTAACTGATAGAAGAGGAGGAGGGAGAAAGGAAGGAATTCAAGACCATAGTATTCCTAACTAAGCTCCTCTGTGCCACAAACTGCTTTTCTAGTGTGGTAAGGCCAAGCAATGCTTTTCAGAACGTTTTTAATTGCATGAAATAAAACTCATGCAAGAATTAAAAGAAAGAATTAAAAGAAATTAATTAAAAGAAATTAATAACATCTTGAAGTGAAGTGAAGTCGCTCAGTCATGTCCAGCTCTTTGTGACCCTGTGGACTATGTAGCCCACAGGGCTCCTCCATCCATGGGATTCTCCAGACAAGAATACTGAAGTGGGTTGCCATTTCCTTCTCCAGGGGATCTTCCCGACCCAGGGATCGAACCTAGGTCTCCCACATTGCAGGCAGATGCTTTAACCTCTGAGCCACCAGGGAAGCCCATATAACATCTTCAGTTCAGTTCAGTTCAGTCGCTCAGTCGTGTCCGACTCTTTGTGACCCCATGAATCGCAGCACGCCAGGCCTCCATCACCAACTCCCGGAGTGCACTCAGATTCACGTTCATCGAGTCAGTGATGCCATCCAGCCACCTCATCCTCTGTCGTCCCCTTCTCCTCCTGCCCTCAATCCCTCCCAGCATCAGAGTCTTTTCCAGTGAGTCAACTCTTCTCATAAGGTGGTCAAAGTACTGGAGTTTCAGCTTTAGCATCATTCCTTCCAAAGAAATCCCAGGGTTGATCTCCTTCAGAATGGACTGGTTGGATCTCCTTGCAGTCCAAGGGACTCTCAAGAGTCTTCTCAAACACCACAGTTCAAAAGCATCAATTCTTCGGCACTTAGCCTTCATCACAGTCCAACTCTCACATCCATACATGACTACTGGAAAAACCATAGCCTTGACTAGACGGACCTTAGTTGGCAAAGTAATGTCTCTGCTTTTGAATATGCTATCTAGGTTGATCATAACTTTTCTTTTCTTATATAACATCTTAGCATTATTACAAACAAAGCTAATGAAGGTGATGGGATTCCAGTTGAGCTATTTGAAATTCTAAAAGTTGACGCTGTTAAAGTGCTACACTCAATATGCCAGCAAATTTAGAAAACTCAGCAATGGCCACAGGACTGGAAAATGTCCGTTTTCATTTCAATCCCAAAGAATGGCACTGCCAAAGAATGTTCAAACTACGGCACAACTGCGCTTATTTCACATGCTAGCAAGGACATGCTCAAAATCCTTCAAGTGAGGCTTCAACAATATGGGAACTGAGAACTTTCAGAGGTACAAGCTGGATTTAAAAAAGGCAGCAGAATCAGAGATCAAATTGCTAACATCTGCTGGATCATAAAAAAACAAGAAACATCTACTTGTCTTCATTGACTACACTAAAGCCTTTGACTGTGTGGATCACAACAAACTGTGGAAAATTCTTAAAAGAGATGGAAATATCAGACCATCTTACCTTCCTCCTGAGAAACCTGTATGCACATCAGGAAGCAACAGTTAGAACCAGATATGGAACAACGGACTGGTTCCAAATTGGGAAAGGAGTACATCAAGGCTGTATAGTGTCACCCTGCTTATTTAACTTATATGCAGAGTACATCTTCTTAAAAGAGATGGAAATATCAGACCATCTTACCTTCCTCCTGAGAAACCTGTATGCACATCAGGAAGCAACAGTTAGAACCAGATATGGAACAACGGACTGGTTCCAAATTGGGAAAGGAGTACATCAAGGCTGTATAGTGTCACCCTGCTTATTTAACTTATATGCAGAGTACATCACATGAAATGCCAGGCTGGATGGATCACAAGCTAGAATTAAGACTGACAGGAGAAATATCAATAATCTCAGATATGCAGATGACACCACTCTTATGGCAGAAAGCAAAGAGAAACCAAAGAGCCCTTAATAAAGGTGAAAGAGGAGAGTGAAAAAGCTGGCTTAAAACTCAACATTCAGAAAACTAAGATCACAGCATCCAGTTTCATCACTTCATGGCAAACAGATGGGGAAAAAATAGAAACAGTGGCAGATTTTATTTCCTTGGGCTCCAAAATCACTGTGGATGGTGACTGCCGCCATGAAATTAAAAGACGCTTGCTCCTAAGAAGAAAAGTTATGACAAACCTAGACAGTGTTATTAAAAAGTAAAGACATTACTTTGCCTACAAAGGTCTGTCTAGTTAAGGCTATGGTTTTTCCAGTAGTCATGTATGGATGTGAGAGTTGGCCCATAAAGAAAGCTGAGGGCTGAAGAATTGATGCTTTTGAACTGTGGTGTTGGAGAAGACTCTTGAGAGTACCTTGGACTGCAAGGAGATCCAACCAGTCCATTCTAAAGGAAATCAGTCTTGAATATTCATTGGAAGCACTGATGCCAAAGCTGAAGCTCCAATACTTTGGTGACCTCATGCGAAGAGTTGACTCATCTGAAAAGACCCTAGAAAGACTCATTAGACCCTAACAGGCTCATTAAAAAGATGCTACAAAAGACTGAGGGCAGAAGAGGCAGACAGAGGATGAGATGGATGGATGGCATCACTGACTCACTGGACAGCAATCTCCAGGAGACAGTGAAGGACAAGGAAGCCCGGCATGCTGCAGTCTATGGGGTAGCAAAGAGTCGGACACGACTTAGTGACTGAAAACAATAATACCAAAATACATTTCTCCCCATGGAAGCCCTAAGAGCCTATGGCTTTCAACCTTTAGTTCATCTCAGAATCACTAAGAAGTCTTGTTTAAACAGTTGTTGTTACTCCTCAGTCCGTGGGATTTTCCAGGCAAAAATACTGGAATGGGTTGCCATTTCCTTCTCCAGGGGATCATCTAGATCCAGGGATCAAACCCACATGTCCTGCATTGGCAGGTGGGTTCTTTACCACTGAGCCACCCAAGAAGTCCAACACAGACTACTGGCTCAATAAGATACAAGGGTATAGCGTACAACACAGGAAACATAGCCAATATTTTATAACTATAAATGGATATACCTTTTAAAAATTGTGAACTACTAGTATGTATTCTTGTTTGAGTATGCATGCACACACAATTGAAAATTATAAAATATCATACATCAACTACATCTCAATTAAGAAATAAAACAGATTTCCAGACCCCACCTCCAAGTTTCCATGATGCTGATGATGCTGGTCTGGGGAACACACTTAGAAACCATTTACCAGAGTGTTACCAAGGTTTCTGGCTAGCAACATAAGGGGACTAGTACCACTGATATGCTTGCTTCCTTCTGTATCCCAGAGCCTACAGCTTGGTGTATGTGCATGCTATGTCACTAAGGACATACAATCATGTCCGACTCTTTGCGACCCCATGGACTGTAGCCTGCCCAGCTCCCCTGTCCATGGGATTCTCCAGGCAAGAATCCTGGAGTGGCTGCCACTGTATGAATTNTGTATCCCAGAGCCTACAGCTTGGTGTATGTGCATGCTATGTCACTAAGGACATACAATCATGTCCGACTCTTTGCGACCCCATGGACTGTAGCCTGCCCAGCTCCCCTGTCCATGGGATTCTCCAGGCAAGAATCCTGGAGTGGCTGCCACTGTATGAATTCAATAAGTACTTTGTGAACAAATGAAGCAGCAATACAGATATAATAGTGAATTTAGTGCTTAATATTTGGCTAGGTTATAGCTTCATTTTTTTAAATGCTTTTTCTGTAATCCTTGGAAGTCCTAAAGACAATGGATTACAGTTTTGATCTAATTTACAAGTCTTGATTCAAGTCCTTACAAGAATCAGAAAATGACCTTCAAGTTGCCAGTTATATTCCATAAATACTTAAAAGCATGCATTTACATTTTAAAATATTACTTGGGCAATTGGTAAAAATGCTGAATCCTCTTTATTCATATACAAGGAATCTCTCTCTTATTAAGGCATACAGTGTCAAACACTGAAAATTTCAAAGAAATTATCAGTTTTAATAAACTCAGCAGAGTTCAAAGAATTGTCCATAGAGAGATTTTAGGGAATCTTTTGTAATAAATAACTAAAAACTATTTTCACTTAGCATTTCAATAGTTTAGTTACAACTGGATATTTTCTCTAGCTCCTGACAGTGCTTTAAAAAATCTTTTCTTTCCATAATATTTTCAGTATTCCTGCTCCATTCTCATTTACTATAACCACAGTGTAAAGTTTACACTAAAGGTAAGATTTAGCACAGATTCCCCTAAGTTACTACAAGCCAACTAAAAGAACCCAACTATTGAAGTCCACACGTATTAAGGAGGCCTGCCCTGCACTGGTTGCTATGGAGACTGCAAAAGCCAAAGAGAAAGCCAAATTTAGCTCTGGGAGCAGCCTTACCAAATCCCTTTGGTATTCTACCTATGGGGATATCTCCACAAACACATCCATCTCAGAAATATGTTATCTTCCCTTGGAAAGAAGCACTGGGACCATTCCAAGTCCACTTGTGTGTTTTAAGTTGCTTCAGTCGTGTCCAACTCTATGGACTGTAGCTGCCAGGCTCCTCCGGCCACGTGATTCCCCAGGCAAGGAGTGGAGTGCCTTGTCCTCCTTCAGGGGATCTTCTGGACGGAAGGACTGAACCTACATCTGTTAAGTCTCCTGCACTGGCAGGCAGGTTCTTTATCATGAGCACCACCTGGGAAGCCCTTCCAGGCCCACACCACTACACACATTATACAGCCCCACCCCCATCACTTGCCTGGAGTTGTGTTATTTTTTTCCTTCACAATCCGGCTCAGACCTGAATTTCTTTGCCCCTAGCTCCCATCACCCCTGTTCAAGGGTCTGTCAGGCAGGCCTCTACAGCTGTCCCTCATCTTTCTCCCCCTCCCCAGAAGCTGCCTGCTGCACTCCCACCACAAAGCCTTTATCACATTACCCGCTCTTCCTCAGATGCATTCCTGGCCCAAGCAAGATTCTAGATCTGGCAACCGAGGTCCTCCAACATTTGATCCCAACCTGAGCTCCCAACCAAGTTCCTTCCTGCTTCTCCAAACAAACTCTTCACTCCAGCCAAATTGTTCTGCTTCCTCTGATCAAAACACGCCTTTTGGCACTTCAAGTAAGAAAAAAACAAGAATATTTATGCTGGGAAATTACCGCACAGTCATTACATCAATGTGGTAAATAAGAATACTGGTTTGCTTATTAATCTAGAATACATGCTCACAGCACACACCTGGAGTGTGGAGACCCTCAAAGGGTGATGCGATCATGACTTATGAGGGATTCCTGTCTGAGCTTCAATGCTAGAATCATGTAAGCCAAGGGTATCTTCTCTTCAACAGTAATGAGAGCAACAGCTCTTAGTAAGCCAACACCCTGTGCCTGGAATTTAATTCACATAGCAACCCTGAGAGGTAGGGAGAAGGCAAGAAGTATCAACCCCATTTTAAGAGGCGGAAACAGAGGTTTTAAAAATAACAGGTAGCCCATTAAAGATCACACCACTCCAGGGTAGGATGGGCTTCATACTCAGGTCTGTGACTTAAAGGAAAAATTATCAGAGTTATCTCCCACACTGGATGGGAAAATTTCTGGTGATTTTTATGTTTTTGATAGTTTCCTGACAAATTTTCAAATTCTATACATTAAACTTGCATTACCTTTTAGAATCTGAAAAAAAAAAAAAAAAGTGCCATTTGCTTCCATATTTCTTTTGCTCGGTTTCCTCTCTGACAATGGTACCCTGCAGCTAGGGAAGTCTTACTCATCTACTGAGATATAGCACATGTATGATCCCTTCTTCCCTAGGAGCCTTCCTTATCCCAATAAACAATCCCCTCCCCACTTTCCACAGACTAAACTGTCACTATTTCGGGTAACTGTACATACTCTTCTTGGAGTCACTGTAAGCTTCTACACGACGATTGTCTATCACACTTCCCAACACCTACCCATCTGTCCACCATAGCACACTTGCACTCAGAGCAACGCTCCATAAATAACCTGACTTCAGGGACCATCTCTCTGGGTCTCAGTACATCTGCAAACTAGGCTCCTATGGTGCCTCTCTCTAAGGGCTTTTGTGAATACCAAATGAGATGACAAAATGTTTCTTTGGAAAACACTCTATAAATTGAATGCAAAGGACAACAGCACTGGGGAGGCAAAGGTGCATTCACAAAATATCAGAGACACAAACAAGGCAGCGGGCTCTCAAGCTTGGGTATCAGATGCCACAGGAATTCCAGGACAGCAAGGACTGCTCCAGGCGCCACAGGATTCCTGGGGAAGGTCCTCCCTAGAGAGGAGGCTCTGAGGCCAGCCCTGAGGGAGGCGGAGGATCTCTATTAACAGACAGAAGAGGAGCAGCTAGGACGGAGGAAGCCTACAAAGCCCGCCCAGTCTCCCTGAAACATCTTCATCCCCTAGAAAGTCATCAAGAATCTGCACTCGGCAGCCAGAGGTTACCTGGAAATCTTGGGGAAAGTGCTGAGTGGTCTCCTTCAACAGGCACCACTCCTTCCCCAGCGAGAGGTCAGGGGACACGGGAGAAAAGGAAACACAATGTTCCTTCAGCGGGGAACAACAATAAATTTGTTAAACTTTAGCATTCTATACACTTATCTTTCTGAATGACTAGTACTTGGCCACAGTCTCTATTAAAGGACCTATCATTCCGTTCCTGCGTTTCACAACTTTTTCCTGAGAATGCAGGCTTAGCAAGTATTTTCATGGGCTAACATGGACTCTGGATTCTATGAAGCAGGACCTCAGGCCCACCATCAGAATCGCCACTGTGATCCTGCGATTCCTCTGATATAGGTATGTAACTAATATTTGGAGAGGGGGCAGAAAGAATTTCCAACTAAAGTGAGTCATAGGATTTTAACAATTAAAAAATAGCTTTGAAAGCAGATGTACAGAAAAGGCCAATCAGTGTCAAATTTCCTTTTGTTTTCTTTCCTGTTTTGTCTACCAAGCGATAGCTAGTCTCCAAAAATACCCTACAGAAATATTTCTATAATATTTGTGTAACATGCTTATCACTGCTAATAAAAATTTAACACATGAGAAGGCTAAGAAAACACTTCTGTGGACTACTGAATTTGCTGTATTTGTTTAGAAAACTGACACATATGTCTGCTGCAGAATCCTAAGCAAAAGAAACCAGTTTCTTTCACTTTACCACGCATCCTGGTAGCAAACAGCACGAAACAATCTGACTGGGCACACAGTAACAGGAAGGAAAGCTAAATACATCTTTCATGCCCAGCATGGAAAATCTAATGGAGGGCTACATTTCCGATAAATTCTAATTAGACAAGAAAGGGAAATAAAAGGATTCTGCTTTGATCCTGGGATCTGTCTTAATCTTAGCATCAACTTGTATAACAAGAAAGCAGCTTATTAATTCTGCATTCCTATTTCACACAGCAAAGCCTTTTAGGGTAAAACAAAATGCAGTCCATGCTGACTGTCTAGAAAGACTGGGTTAATTTACGTGATGTTAGGGATGCCTTATTTATGGAAAGGAGGTAGGTTAAGCTCTCTGGGGGATAACAACTTCAGCCCTGGAAGGGTCTCTCTGGACCACTTAAGCAGTATCAATAGTTCACTTAGACATTTACACATCTTGGTTAATGTGGCATAACAAAACTGGAGGGACTTTGTGCCAAACTAATTTTTTCCTCTGTGACTGTAAGAAACGGATGACAAAAGCCTTCATCCTGAGCATGCTAACTAAAGAGTATAGGATACTGAACTCATAGTTGCTATGCCCACCCAGAATGGTTTCAGCTATCCTCTTAAGATTGGGAGAGTAGAAAGAGGGTACATCATTTCTACTGTAATGGTTAAAAAGTACATTGAAAAAAGCCTTATTTTCCATCATACTATATGTAATAAAGTTTGGCTAAAAATGATGATTAATTTTTTTATTTTTTTTTACTGCATCACAATTTTTGTTTTGCATGTTCCCAAAGAGAGTAAGTAACTCTAAATAGGGTGAAACCTTATGTATCTGGCATCAAGAGAGTAGAGCTCTAGAGGAGTGGTTTCCTGAATAACAAACACTCTGCCATTCATTTGCCTGGAGTGGAAGTGTCTCTCCTGCCAGCACGCCTCCCCTTGGGCTCCCCTCCTCCACTCTGCCTGGCCTGGCTGGACTGTCACTCATGTATCCAGGCCTCCTGGTAGCATGTGATCCAAACTGGACCAATCACAGCCAACAACCCCTGGACAGAGTGGTACATCAAGAAGTAGGTATGAGACTGAAACAGTATCTGCACTCTTTCACTAAATTTCGTGTAGGGACATTGAGAGGAAAAGGGTCTGTTTTCTCGTTTATCTAAAAACCCCAACCTTGCAGATCTGGAGCAAAAGCAACAGAAAGAACCCTAAGAAATTCCACTTAACCTCCTGTGTACTGCTTTGCCCCAGGTCAGCCAGGCCTTTGAATGACTCTTTACATGATCAGTATTTTCCTGATGGGTTTTTAGCACTTGCAACTAAAAAGAATTGCGATTCAATGTCCAAATTTTATCTGATTTAAAATTTACCTAATATTACAGGAAAACTTCCCAAAATAAGCTGCATACTTCTTAAGGAAGTAAGTCATAGTAAAGATAATTTAACCTTTTCTTATTGATCTAGTCAATTAAACGGTAATGTATGTTCTCAGTAAGCACTACTGGATTATCCAGGTATACCTGACTTCACTAAATAGGTCAGTACTGCTTTGTATCAGATTTCTGGGTTTATTACATTTTAAGCAACATAACCAGAGAAGGCAATGGCATAACACTGCCTGAGTGAGTGGGAACCAGATGTGAATCTGTCCTTCCTTGCAGTTGCCTCTACTGCCCCATCCCACGACCACAGACCATGCACAGACCAGAAACCATTTACTAAAGGAGAATAAATTAAGACATGCCAAGCTAGTTGTGAATGACTAATCACACCCCGGCCTTTGTCACACATGGAACAGAGCTTCACTCAAGTTACAAGACAAACAAACAATAAGATGGGGAAGTGGGGAGAGGCAGGAAGTACATGCTACACAAATAGAGCCACTCTCACAAAGCCCAGCCCCATGCTCCTCATTTTGCCCTGCCCCCCAATCCCATTCCACTGTTTTTCTGTGCACAACACACACCACCCACACCACTGCCCAGACTAGTGGCAGCCCTTGTTGCCTCTAGTGGCAGCCCTTCTCTGGACGGTCAATCACTTTTCTCACAGCTAATTAGCTTAATCTCAACTTCCCAAAGGTAACTTCCCAGAATTGGTCTAGCTCTTCTTTTTGAGCTAGATGGACATCCTGCTAACGTCACCCAAATTCAGCTGATGGATGGTAGTCTCTGGCTTGTGTGTCCACTCTGGACATAATTAGCGGTGACAAAGAAATTCCTTTTATTTACTTCTTCATTGTTTATTTAATAATTTATTTGACCTCCCTGGTAGCTCAGATGGTAAAGCATCTGCCTACAGAGCGGGAGACCCAGGTTCAATCCCTGGGTCAGGAAGATCCCCTGGAGAAGGAAATAGCAACCCACTCCCGTACTCTTGTACTCTTGCCTGGAAAATCCCATGGATGGAGAAGCCTGGTAGGCTACAGTCAATCCATGGGGTCGTAAAGAGTCGGACACAACTGAGTGACTTCACTTTCTTTAACAAACAGTTACAAAGAACTTAGTAGAAACAAGGCAAATACTTTTCTAAGCACTTACACATATTCATTAATTTAGTACTCATAATAAATCAGTGAGGGAAGTACAATTATTTTCCTATTATGCAGATGAGAAAACTGAGGCATACAGAATAACTGCCCCAAGTTTCACAATCAGTAAGTGGATCTGAGATGAGACTGTCTTGGGAGAAGAATCTACTGTTAATCACTATGTCACAGAAATTTTCATCATGAGGACTGCACGAAGCTGGGCATGCACACATTCCAAAATGACTTTAATATACATTCATTCACCCATTCATCATTCATTCAAGTGTTCTGACCATCTATTATGTGCAAGACACATTTTAGTCTGAGGAGACAACAGTGAACAAAACACACAAAGACCTTGCCTTGAGGAGTTTATATCCAATCCTATTAAGATTGCCCTGCTCATCTTTATCAGTTACAAAGCAAACTTAGTGTTTTTATACATAATTTTATTCTTGCTATATAGTCTATATATTGCCATATTAATAGTGCCCATCTGATAGACTTTATAAAAACGGAATAAATAACAATAATCAAAGCTATTGCTCTTTAACCTATCTGGATCACTTATTCACTCTGTGTCAGGAAATGCACTGAATATGCATTTTTTTCATTTGTGCATATACCCCAAGCCTATGTACTCCATGTAAAGTTCAAAGATGGATATCTCATCTACCTAATCTTGCAACAGTCCTGAGAGCTTCTATTATGCTCATTATTTACAACTGAAATTTTCAAAACCCTTCCATAGCATTAAGTGTGTCCCACAGTGTGTTATGGGCATTGCATGTCTTACTTCATTTCATATTTCTGGCCATCCTGAGGTGGATACTATTACTCCTTTATACAGATGAGGAAGCTAAGGCTCAAAAACCTAGTAAGTGGCAAAGCCATAATACAAACCAGGTTCTGCTTGAGTCCACTACAGACTATTGGAAGAATATCACCCATTGTGGCAGACACATTATTACAACCTCACAGGGCAAAGAAGTATCTGTAAAGAAATAAAGAAATCTTTATCTTTCTAAACACTAACATCAGCATGAACTGCCTAATTAATAATAATTAATACTAATATTAATTAGTAGAGATTAATCAGCAGAAATGCAAAAAAGCAAAATGGCTGTCTGAGGAGGCCTTACAAATAGCTGTGAAAAGAAGAGAGGCGAAAAGCAAAGGAGAAAAGGAACGATCTATCAATTTGAATATAGAAGGAGTTCCAAAGAATAGCAAGAAGGGATAAGAAAACCTTCCCCAGCAATCAATGCAAAGAAATAGAGGAAAACAACAGAATGGGAAAGACTAGAGATCTCTTCAAGAAAATTAGAGATACCAAGGGAAGAGTTCGTGCAAAGATGGGCTCAATAAAGGACAGAAAGGGTATGGGCCTAACAGAAGCAGAAGATATTAAGAAGAAGTGGCAAGAATACACAGAAAATTATACAAGAAAGATCTTCATGACCCAGGTAATCATGAGTGTGATAATCATGAGTGTGACTGTGATCACTCACCTAGAGCCAGACATCCTGGAATGCAAAGTCAAGTGGGCCTTAGAAAGCATCACTACAAACAAAGCTAGTGGAAGTGATGGAACTCCAGCTGAGCTATTTCAAATCCTAAAAGATGATGCTGTTAAAGTGCTGCCCTCAATATGCCAGCAAATTTGGAAGACTCAGCAGTGGCCACAGGACTGGGAAAGGTCAGTTTTCATTCCAATCCCTAAGAAAGGCAATGCCAAAGAATGCTCAAACTATCACACAATTGCACTCATCTCACACGCTAGTAAAGTAATGCTCAAAATTCTCGAAGCCAGGCTTCAGCAATATGTGAACCATGAACTTCCAGATGTTCAAGCTGGTTTTAGAAAAGGCAGAGGAACCAAAGATCAAATTGCCAACATCCGCTGGATCATGGAAAAAGCAAGAGTTCTAGAGAAACATCTATTTCTGCTTTATTGACTATGCCAAAGCTTTTGGCTGTGTGGATCACAATAAACTGTGGAAAATTCTGAAAGAGATGGGAATACTAGACCACTTGAGCTGCCTCTCAGAAATCTATAAGCAGGTCAGGAAGCAACAGTTAGAACTGGACATGGAACAACAGACAGGTTCCAAACAGGAAAAGGAGTACATCGAGGCTGTATATTGTCACCCTGCTTATTTAACTTCTATGCAGAGTACATCATGAGAAACGCTGGGCTGGAGGAAGCACAAGCTGGAATCAAGATTGCCAGGAGAAATAATAACCTCAGATATGCAGATGACACCACCCTTATGGCAGAAAGTGAAGAAGAACTAAAGAGCCTCTTAATGAAAATGAAAGAGGAGAGTGAAAAAGTTGGCTTAAAGTTCAACATTCAGAAAACTAAGATCATGGCATCCAGTCCCATCACTTCATGGCAAATTGATGGGAAAACAGTGGAAACAGTGGCAGACTTTATTTTGGGGGACTCCAAAATCACCGCTGGAATCAAGATTGCTGGGAGAGATATCAATAACCTCAGATATGCAGATGACACCACCCTTAAGGCAGAAAGTGAAGAGGAACTAAAAAGCCTCTTGATGAAAGTGAAAGAGGAGAGTGAAAAAGTTGGCTTAAAGCTCAACATTCAGAAAACGAAGATCATGGCCTCTGGTCCCATCACTTCATGGAACATAGATGGGGAAACAGTGGAAACAGTGTCAGACTTTATTTTTGGAGGCTCCAAAGTCACTGCAGATGGTGATTGCAGCCATGAAATTAAAAGACGCTTACTCCTTGGAAGGAAAGTTATGACCAACCTAGATAGCATATTCAAAAGAAGAGACATTACTTTGCCAACAAAGGTCTGTCTAGTCAAGGATATGGTTTTTCCAGTGGTCATGTATGGATGTGAGAGTTGGACTGTGAAGAAAGCTGAGAGCCAAAGAATTGATGCTTTTGAACTGTGGTGCTGGAGAAGACTCTTGAGAGTCCCTTGGACTGCAAGGAGATCCAACCATTCCATCCTAAAGGAAATCAGTCCTGAATATTCATTGAAAGGACTGATGCTGAAGCTGAAACTCCAATACTTTGGCCACCTGATGCGAAGAGCTGACTCATTTGAAAAAACCCTGATGCTGGGAAAAATTGAAGGCGAGAGGAGAAGGGGACAACAGAAGATGAAATGGTTGGATGGAATCACCGACTCAGTGGACATGAGTTTGAGTAAACTCCAGGAGCTAGTGATGGATATGGAGGCCTGGCTTTCTACAGTCCATGGGGTGGCAAAGAGTTGGACGTGACTGAGCCACTGAACTGAACTGAATATTAATATTAAGCAGACCATTAATTTGGACTTCAATCTATGAATAGAAACAAAAATTGCCCACTACATGGTCTGTAAAGTGGATTGCTTTCTTTGGGTGACAAACTCCAGTATGAGATTATACATAGTAATGAGTAATTATTAACGTAACATAATGGAGAGGATATAGATAAAAGGGAACTCTCCCACACTGTTGGTGGGATGTAAATTAGTGCAGCCACTGTGGAAAACAGTGTACAGGCTTTTCAAAAAACTAAAAATAGAACTGCCATATAATCCAGCAATTCCACTCCTGGCAATATATCTGGAAAAAAGAAACAAAAACACTAATTCAAAACCATAAGGTTCCTAATGTTCATAGCAGCATTATTTACAATTGCCAAGATATGAAAACAACACAAGTGTCCATCAGTAGGTTATTAATAAATAAAGATGTGGTATGTTTACATAATGGAATACTACTTGGCCATAAAAAGAATGAGATTTTGCCATTTGCAACAACACGGATGAACTTGAAGGACATTTAGCTGAGTGAAATAAGTCAGCAAAAGACAAATACTATATATCACTTATATGTGGAATCTATACAGCTAGCAAATATAAAAAAAGAGAAGCAGACTCACAGATAGAGAGAATGAACGAATGGTTACCTGTGAGGATTGGTAAGGGGGAAGGGCAATACAGGGGTACAGGACTAAGAGGTACAAACTATTAGGTATAAAATGAGCTACAACAATAAACTGTGCAATACAGGAAATACAGCCAATACTTTAAAATAACTGTAGAGTATAACCTTTAAAAATTATAAATCACTGTAGAGTACACCTGTTAAGTTGCATAATATTATATAGCAACTATACTCCAATTTTTAAAAATTCTTCTGTTTTCAATAAAGGCAGTAGCACTGAAAACCATTAAATATTTAAAGTAATTTCTCTTAGATCCTAATAGTTGCTTGGAAGAATAAATTCTGATAATTATAAATGTTTCAGTTCTTATTAATGAAATCCACTGCATATTTATTGAGGCAGCGTAAGAGAAAAATATGTGAAAGGATGTATAATTTTCAAGGTTCCCATCAGACACATCTCCAATAGTTCTCAACTACAAAAGAATTCATCAGTGGACAAAATTTCTTTCAGTCAAATGGCCTATAGATGGACCAATGTGCTGGGGTCTCAATTAAGAGTTGTTATTCTTTAGGGAACAAAACCAGGAACAGTGATCAATCTTTTACTTCCCCTTTCCAAGTTCTTCCAAGGAATTTTTTGGAAACTGATGTTGATGCCAGAAGAAGAACAAACAACATACATTTGCAAGTGAAACAGAAAAACAGAAGCAGGTGGTCAAGTAGCTAAACTGGCAACGCATCTAGCCAGTAACCGGATGGCCTGAATTCAGTCTTGGCTGAGGTCACCAATGACTGCCCAATGCACAGCTGCACAGGGGCCAGTCCTTCCTTTACAAAATGCTTGTGAAAGACAAGAAAAGAGATGTCCAAGAAAATACCATGAACACAGAATCTGTTAGTGCTATATGACCATTAAAAAATCAGCCCACTGGTTTACAAAGCTCATGGCTAAAAGATGAACAGCAAAGATACCAAAAACTCTTGGTAGAGATGGATCACGTATATTCAGAGAATTTAAGGTATCAATCATCAAAACTGTCCATCTCTCTGTCACTCACTCTTGGTGATCATCCTTTATAAAGTTCATGGTTCATTTTACATGCTCTAGGACTCTGTACTGTTACCTTAATCACTGGTTCACACGTAAACATGAGAAATTTCACTACCCACTCTAGGCCTTGATTGTTTTTTCAGGAGAAAAAAAAAAGACATACAACTGACCTCTGAACAATAGGAATTCAAACATTACAGGTTCACTTCTATGCAGATTTTTTTCAACTGTAAATACGACAGTACTATACGGTCTGCAGTTGGTTAAATCAGAGAATTTGGAATAGTGGATACAGAGGAACAATTATAAGCTACCTTTGGATCTTCTATTGCACAGAGGGTTGTCACGCCTACCTCCTGTATGGTTGTAGGGCCAACTGTACTAGACTAAATAATCTCTAAGGCTTGTTCAAGCCTTTTCATTTCATCATTATAAAATTAAAACATCTTGACATTCTTCTATGCCACCAAATTTTTCACCAGCTCCTGTCCTCTTCACTCTCTCTGACTCTAGATAAACAACTGTCCTATATGTTAAAACCTGTTGACTAAGATGCATAATACAGTCATGATCATGGTTCACTTAAATTAAAATCTGAAGACCATATCACACTTCTTAATCACTGAATTCATCACACATTACATTTTCTGGCAGAAAAACTCTACTTTTTCCCAAGTATTTGAAAATAATCTCTGTTTGGAAGAAAAGCTATCTGGCATTTGCTAGTAAAAGAAAAAATCAAGTATTAATCAAGTTTTAAATATAACATCTTTGATCCGTCTTAGGAAAAGTCTTCAGACAAAGTAGCTCCTCATGTTTGGACAAACTGCCAGTTCATATACAAAATGTTCCTCTATAAACACAGTTAAGTAATACAAGGAATTAGGCAAGGTAAGCGCTGACCATGGCTGATGAAAAAAAATAATTTTTAATTCTACTTGCAGCTCTATTTGTAAACCACTGAAGAAGAAAATCAGGTACATCTGTGTCCCCGTTTGGGTCAGAAGTCTGTGAAAAATTGCAAGTTAAGCATGGTGATCTGAAAAGAACCCAGCAAGCTGGGTGGTCCTTTGTAGGAAGATACTTACACACACATTTATGTTATCCCTATCACTCTGAAGCCACAGTTTTCTAAGTAAAATAGTTGTAACACAACTTGAAGAATTAAATTTTATACACTGAAATTAAGACACCTCTTAGGAAAAGCTCATTTAAGTCTCTGAAGGATTAAGTGAGAATTTTATGACCCAAATATTTGATCTTTTAGAAGAAGCACTTTCTATGGGGGAAGATTATCAACTCTTCTGTGGTTGACTCCACGAAGAAATTTTTGAAAAATATGACAATAGCTAAGGGACATAGAATTAGGCAAATAAGTCTAAATGATGCATGTGTGGACCATTCAAGGCCTTTCCCTTATAGCCTTGGATGAGAGACTTTTGGCCCCTATTCCAAAGTACAAATCAAGACTGGGAAAAGCAGAAATTTTTATTTCTCAACTGCATAAATGGCCATAGCTGATAAGACAGCAAGCAGATAAAACACCTCTGTGCTTCACCAGCTGAAATGTAAGGAACTGACAGGTGCCTGCACTGGGTGGGGCTTACCTGTAACAGGCACCCAGGAGAGGTTCTATTAATCTTAATAGGTGAGCAACTCAACTAGATACCACAAAGTCTATTAGCACTTTTTTCCTAAAGTGGAGGTTCTCAGTTCTCTAAGGCAACTGATTAATATACAATCACTATTAGTTCAATTATTACAGTCTCCATCTCCACACGCAAAGCACACAGCAAACTACAAGGAAGAAGTGCTGCAAAAAGTAACAAAGAAAATTACAAGTGATAATCTAATAACAAAACAAGAAAGGAGTAAAGTAAAAGAGCAAGGAAAACATTCAAAAATCATGTATTTGGGTTATTTTTATAGGAACAAACGCTGCATAATAAGAATTGCTTTCATAAATAATCATGACCTTGATTAATTACACAAAAGGTCAAGCTACATTCAGAATGTCTAAGAGGGAAAGGATAATTAACATGTTTTACAAAAATTTTCTTAAGAAATATTTTTAATTAGCGTGCTGAAGGGAAAACCTTAGGCATCAAGAAAGCCTGATAAAATGCTTTAACCTAAGGAATGTTAAAGCCCAAAGCTCCCTATGAATAATTATCAAGATATTGAGACACACAGAAATGTTGTCAGCTATTGCCTCAGAGGACAGAATACTCAGAAGCAGTACCATATGTGCTAAAAAGGGTGCTTTTCCAGCACAATGCTCCAGTCAATTCAATGCACCTTGCAACCACTGCCATGCATTTCAAATGTGATTTATCAATGTGAGAAATCTCTATTGTCACAGAACCAAAAAAAAAGGCTAAAGTGACATGAACATGGATTGGACCCACTTTCACTAAATACCCACACCCCCAGGGGCTTCTCCAGCAGTCTAGTGGTTAAGATTCTGCCTTCCAATGCAGGGGGTGTGGGTTCAATCCCTGGTCAGGGAACTAAGGTCACACACGCGGGACATAGCCAAAAATAAATAAATAAAATTTATTTAAAATTTAAAAATAAATACCCTCATTCCCACACTCTACTTTCTAATTCTAAATGTTAGAAAGCTTTCACAAACAGTCCTGATCCTCCTTCACAGCCACTATTTTAGGATCATGCTTCAATGGCATAAGCTTCCACATTTCATATAACATTGGCAAAGCTGAATGGTTCACTTCTGATATTAATTTTCCCTTTAAATGGAAAAATAATCCAGTTCCTCTAAGAAATAACTAATGAATACCATTTCAATTTGCTTGAGAGAACAGACTAGCTATTGAAAAGAAAACTAAATCAATGATGGCAATGAGAAAGTATTCTGACCATGTCATATTTTATTTCACTAAATAGCCATAAAAACAAGTGTTTTTTTTTCTTTTTATACTTAATAGGTCTTTTCTTTATCTTTAATAATAGACTGTTTGACACATGGAAAATCACATAATGTTAAAAAGATGTAAGTTATAAAGCACAATAATGTTAAAAAACCCAATGAACAGACCACAAGATCCAGGATCTGGAGCTTTACCAAAACTCTGCATCCATCCAGGTATACCTCTCCCAGATCCTTGCCTCCTAAGGTGATTCATTTACATCCACATAGAAATGTTCCTGTATTACCATATTCGGAAAATACACTACCAAATGGGCTTCCCAGGTGGTGCTAGTGGTAAAGAACCCGCCTGCCAAGGCAAGATACCTAAGAGATTTGGGTCCAATCCTTGGGTCGGGAAGAAATCCTGGAGGAGGGCATGGCAACCCACTCCAGTATTCATGTCTGGACAATCCCATGGACAGAGAAACCTGGTGGGCTAGGTCCACTGGGCTGCAAAGAGTTGAACATGACTGAAGCAACTTAGCATGCACACACATATACTACCCTGCTTTATTCATTCGCTTGGCTGTCATGAAAAAAATACCACAGACTGTATGCACGGCTTAAAATACAGAAATTTATTTTCTCACACTTTTGAATGCTGGAAGTCCAAGGTCAACGCAGTTAGTGGGAAGAGTTGGTTTCCTCTAAGGCCTCTCTCTTTGGCTTGCAGACAGCCACCTTCTTGTTGTATCTTCATATAGCTGTCCCTCTGTGCATACAAGCTACTGGAGTCACTCTGTATATCCTAATTTTCTTTTCTAACAAGGATACCAAGCAGATCGGATTACTACCCACTCTAAAGCTTCATTTAAATTAACCATCTCTTTCAAGGCCCTGTCTCCAAAGACAGTTACATGCTGAGGTACTGGGAATTAGGGCTTCAACATATAAACTTGGCAGCGGGGGGTCGGGGGGTGGGGGGACACAACTCATCCCATTGCTGTTGTTGCTTAGTTTGCTAAGTCATGTCTGACTTTTTTTTTTTTTCATGTCTGACTTTTTGCAATCCCATGGGCTGCAGCATGCCAGGCTTCCCTGTCCTTCACTATTTCCCAGAGTTTGTTCAAACTCATGTTCATTGAGTAGGTGATGCTATCCAACCATCTCATCCTCTGTCATGCCCTTTTCCTCCTCCTTCATCCCTGTTATCACTGGCCAAATGAAATTCAAAGCAAATATTCCAATAAGTTTCTGGTGCTGTGTATCTCAGGATTCTTCATAGCCGTGTAAGGAAATATTCCATCTAGAAAGCCAATATTCATTTAGCCACAAGAAAGGCCCTCAAAAACAAGAGCAATACTTCCAGAAAAGAAGTATTTCTTTTCTGTAGAAGAATAAGAAAAATGTATCTCTTCTTTGTGGGCTTACTGTAGTGTGTCAGCCTCTCTCTTCTGGTCCTATAGTAGGTCCCTGTAAGAAGAGAATTTTGACCAAATCGCTTGAGATCTATCTTCTATCTCTGACAGTAACAAACCTTTAGAAGCATACAATCTCAAATAAAGGCCAGGTAATGCTGCTTCCAGCGTATGAAGAGAATAAGTGACTTTTAGTTACTGTCAGTGTTAGAGGTAAAAATCAGGACAATTGCTCCTTCCAAAGCCAGACTACACTAATCAACTAAAATTACAGTAATTCACATTTTCAAGTGTTTATTTTCTGCAACAGAGATAAATTCATTAGCTTGCACTCTATTGCTAAGTGGAAGAGCCATACTACCAAACGGTACATATTACACAATCCTGTTACTAGAAAGAATATATCAAATACAAAAATAAAAAATATAAAATACATGAAGGATAGACCTTAAAAAATAACAGTAAGTTAGTCCTGGTAGTGAGAATATATATAAACTTTGATTTCTTTTTCTTTTCTTTACTTTTTGATAGCTCCACATTTTCAACCATGAAGTATAAAATCTTCTTTTTTTGCTATGGATGTGCTGGTAAAAGTGACAGCCTACTGTCCTGAAGGACCCTCATGGGCAGACCTTAGCCACAGTCTCAGATCCAAACAAAATCGAAAAAGAAGGAACTAGAAGCTTAATCAACTCCTGTGACTGTTTCATGACAACAAGTCTGATCACATGGATATTTATCATTTCACTGATACCAAAGACATGTGGCATGTCAACAGCTCAAAGGTCAACCAATGATTACCCAGAATCCAATGTAATCCCTCTGACATTCTGTACATTTGCCTGATTAATTTAGTGTCAGATTTTTACGGGATTTCTGTTCAAAAACCAGGGAGGAAACAAACCGCTAAAAAGCACTATCTCCCTTGTGCATTGGGTAAGAAAGAAACAGTCAAAGGCATGATGTCCCCCCTCCTCAGTTTATAATTACTTTTCCATGTTTCCACACAACGGTTTCAACTCAAGGAAAGGGGGGAAATGTCACTTCTGGACAATAGCCCTTGGTGTACTAGATTATTTTCCATGGTCTCTTTCTAAAGACAGCTGTTTTGTAGGCAGCAGGTCCTCTTATCCTGGTTCCCTAAGGAATCATCTCCTAAAGAGATTAATAACAGAGACAGACAGAAGAGGCTCTGAAGCCGGCACTGCTCTTTTAAAGACAGGCAGCACTTAGTTCAAAAGGGTTCCACTGGGATCCAGTCTGGCTTTCCAGATAGTTATTAGTTGGGCAATATTTAGGAATCACCAGCTCCCAAAAGCTACCACACACTCTGAATACACTACAAAGACCTGCCGGAGACCCAGGTCATGGCTGTATCAGCCAAGAGAAAGCTTGGAAATGCCTGAGGACAGGCGCTGGCCCAGCACAACGCCACAGCAAGACATTTTCACTAGAAATTCCAAGTGGAAAATGGCCTCCAAGAAACTTACCTAAGCAAATGTTCCATCCAATAATACCATGACCAAAGTAAGTCTAGAAGAGAGCAAGCAGGTATCTGTGCAAGCTGACAGCAGGGGGACAGGGCCTCCAGGAGCAAGCACAGCAGGTAACTCATAGGGCATCTCAGAGAGGACGGCTCTGGCCCTCCCAGCACAGGCTATCCCCTCCTCTGTGCCCTTCCCCACCTCCCCTCCTCTACACCAATTTCCTCCCGATTCGTCATCTCTGTTCTCCTCTGCTCTGGCCTGCCAGGTATGGTGTGGAGCATGGCCAGGGCCACGTCATCTGCAGACTCTCAGTCTTGACCATTAGAAGTCCCTCCACTTTTCAGTTGGCTAGGAGAGACTGTGAGATCCCATCAGACGTTAGTATAGAGCCCGAGATGGTCCCTATCATCTAAGAACAGAAACTGCCCACATGTGCACACATTGAATGGAAGAGACTGCGATGGTCCTTGAATCGCACTCTGCCTTTCCTAGCTTGATCTGTTCTCCCTCAGTGACCTTAAAGACGCAGAAACTCTTCCAAATCACTGCTTAAGAGTCAGCTGTGAGCATTCCATCACAGAAAGGTACGCGTGTGCCGCCTTGCACACAATCACAAACTCACTGATCTTTACTTCTAGTATAAGGACCCCCGAAACATTCTCTCTACCATCACACCATATAATCACACACACAGACACATACAAACACACCCATATATATATGAAAGACAGCTTGAGTTTAAGGAATAAAGGTAGGCTCTTAAATAATACAATAAGAATAATTATCATTACTAGTTTAATTTAAAGTTCTCACCACCTCTTCAGGATAGTAAACAATGCTTCTCCCAGTACCTTTCTTCATGTGACCCCAGAGGGCTTCAGAGATGCGTAACATCTCCTGATTTTAAGGCTCTGTCACTTTCCAATTGTATTAACATTCTAGGATGACAGGCACCTAGTTCTCACTAGATCTCAGTGTTTTCCAGAAAGTTTTTGCTTGCCCGTCTGCTAAAAGAACTACAACACACATTTAAACTGACACCTAAGTTTTTCCATCTGAAATTTCAACAGTTTGAAAGAACTAAATTTTCAATGCATCATACAATGCATCTGAAAATTAAGTATAATGTGATTCTTTAAAATGTATCCAACTTAAAACACCAGAACCATTTGATCTCTATTATTATTCATAAACTGAAAAGCACTCGTATAACAACTTTTCATTGTTCCTTATTCCCTTTGAATTTATGTCCATTCCAGTATCCCCAAAGAATTTTATCTTAACCTAAAATATTTCTAACATTTGAAGATTTTATTAGTCATTCTATCAAATATCTCTGAAAATTAACGATGTATATGTATGTGCATAATTTACAGAAAATGTCATATATATGTAAATCTTATGATCTCAAGAAACTTTAAAAATTTACATATAAATATTTGACGGTCACTGCTGCTGCTGCTGCTAAGTCGCTTCAGTCGTGTCCGACTCTGTGCGACCCCACAGACGGCAGCTCCATTTTATGGTCACAGGATCTTTAAATTTCCATACATAAAAATGTAAACATGAGTAGCTAAATTTCCTGTAACCATAAGAGGCTCATTTTTTCACCTGAATTGATGTGCATTATTTATTAGCTATATACAACTAATACCATAAACATTACAATTTTATAAATATTTATTAAAATACAAATCAGTTGTTAGAAATGCATCAGTTAATGAGATGAATGAGTTACTTCTTCCAGTTAAATTAAGCATCTATAGATGAATATGGCTAACATGAGACAAAATTCAGCATAAATTTTATTCCTATCTGCCTCTCCCTCTTTTTTAATATAAAAGCTGAGAAAACTTGTTTACACAAATAACTACTTGGAAATTCAAATTTGTCATGATAATTTTCCTCAATAGTTTGAATTCCTTCTGGGACATATGCCAAAAATAATCTCAGGGTAATCTATCATCAAAATTATTTTTAATGATCAACTGACAACTCAATTAAGTCCTTTTTCAATTTATGGAAAATAAAGGATTGGACACCACCTGAATTGCAAAAGTATTTGTTATCCTGTCATTAGAGTCATTAATTTTCATCAACACCAACACCACTACTTCAATCATCCCTTTGTCTGGAATTCAGGAGTCTGGAACTCAAGAGTCAGAAGGACTGCCTGGTAAGACTAGAGATGTGAGAGAGTGGCCAGAGGCAGAAGACTTATTTGAGAAGGGAATGGGAGGAAAAGGAGACTACAAGTACTACAAGAACATTTATGAAAGGTGAGATCTAAAAGCAGATTCCCTGAAGTCCACTCATACTCATCACCACATCATACTCATCACAAGTCTATAGGTCCATGAACCCCTGTCTGAAGATCTGACCCTGCTATGTTCTGTTTTGTTCTGATTTCATGGATAACACAGGGTTGGGAGTCTTGTCCTTCCCTCCTACAGTAATCCAATTCTGTCTGTCTCACCTCTCATTTTACCTTCCCATTATTAACAATACAAAAATTTCAATTTCCGTTTATTAGAAAGAAAAAAAAAAAACTCATACAAACAATGTAAAATCAGTCTCTTACAACAAAGAAAGATTTGGCTTTTTCAGAATCAAAACAGAAAAATCTGTATTGTGCACAAACCTGCCAATTACTGTATTTTAATTATAGCCCTTTTTATCCCCCTGGAGTCTTCTAACCACCAAGTCCTGCTCAGTAACAATGTTGTAGCTGCCTCATTATAGTAAACTGTCTCCTGAGTATCTACTTCTTTAACCAAGTGCATTTGCTCTGAAAGCACAGTGCTCAGTGCTGATGCTGCACTTAAGACAAAAGCAAGTTTAGTGACTTGTTTGTGTTTAATGAAATTACTGTACAGATGCTGATCATCTAAGTGTGAGAAGCGTGATATACCACTCTGCATCAAGACCCTGGGTAAGGTCATCCTTTTGGGACCTAGGTTATAGAAACAGTGAGGTAGGGTAATGGTGGGAGGGAAAAGAATTTTCTTGCCAACCAACTTCTAATTCCAGTCAGACAATTCACAGCCAGACAATTAAGCTCCAGGGCACACAATTACAGTCAGACCAAGCAGTTAGGCAGAGAAACTGGGAATCTGTGTTGTCCCTAAAACGTGGTGCCTGTCTTGCAGTTATAGACATCAGCCACAATCAGGACACACTGGGGAATTTGTCACAAGTTTATGCTCAGTTATCACACAACCCAGCATGCAAATTACTGTACCTGTGTGTCCTTGGTCAAGCAACCCTTCCAAACCTTATACAGCTCTCCTGAAATATGTGTCTGTGTGTTCAGTTATTAAACTAAATCCAACTCTTTGCCACCCCATGGACTGCAGCCCACCAGGCTCCTCTGTCCATGGGATTCTCCAGGAAAGAATACTGGCAGACTGGGTTGCCATTTCCTCTTCCAGGGGAATCTTCCCCACCCAGGGAATGAACCCACATCTCCGGCACTACAGGCGTATTCTTCACCACTGAGCACCGGGGCTCCCCTCCTGAAATATAGGGATGATATTAACAGCACCTACTTCACAAGGTTATTGTGAGAAGTAGACAAGCTAATAATCCACTTAAAAGCACTTAACCCAGTACATGACAAATGGAATTGTTCCTTATACCAGTAGCTATTGTTATTAAAGAAAATACTCTTACACATGTGCAAACCAATTTCTCTTAAAATCAATTCCTAGATGACATGTCAAATACAACAGGAGAATACTGATTTTTTTCCCACAGAAATTTGAAATAAGCCTTTTCATAAGGCTAAAAATTTTAAAAAAAGAGTTGCCCTTTGGGGGGAATCCAAATCAACATGACATATGAAGTGAAGTGAAGTCGCTCAGTCATGTCCGGCTCTTTGCAACCCCATGGACTGTATAGCCTACCGGGCTCCTCCGTCCATGGAATTTTCCAGGCAAGAATACTGGAGTGGGTTGCCATTTCCTTCTTCAGGGGATCTTCCCAACCCAGGGATCGAACCCGGGTCTCCCGCAACGCAGGCAGACGCTTTACCATCTGAGCCACCAGGGACAGCCCATGACATTAGGTGTGCTTAAAATAAAAAACACCTGCTTTGCGGAAATGCTGTTCTTCATGCTGTGGGGGCACCATGGGCAGTCTCTTGGGCATGACTGGCCAGCAGCCGTCATCTGCTTTGCACAAGCTGTACACAACACATCCTATGACATTCATCCCCTCGGACTTTCAATCGTGGTAAAACAGCTGTGGGATCATGGTCAACCCTATAAACAAACTGTTTTCAATGACCACTATCAGAATTAGGACAGTCTCAAAATGCTTATTGATATCAGAAGCATTCTCTCATTCCTAAAATCTTCCTGAAGGCTGTTTCTGGTCTCCCTCTTCTTTATCATAGCTACAGATGAAATCAACACAGTGTTATAGTGGTACCAGTACCAAAACTTGCAGTGTTTTTGCTGTAAGCTGTAAGGAGGAGTTTGGCCACATCACTTGCCTATGTACTTATGAAGTGAAGCATAACGTGTACCTTTCTGCTTACTTAATTGTGAATGGTCCTAAGTCATTCTAGAATATAAATAAATAAAGAGCTTTCCCAGAAGAGAGTTAAGGAGGGGAGAAGATGAGACATTAGCAAGGGAATGAGGGCGCTGTGAGAGAATTCAGCAGTCTCAGTACCCTGATCTCCCAGCCGTATGTATTCAAAAGATGCACATAACAAAACTTTTCAACTTCGCTGCTTCTAGCCTCCATAATTTAGCCAGAAACAGGAAGTGCAGAGAAACACTAGGAAAAGAGCTGAATTGGGAATATACCTTCTCCTCCTATCAGTCTGCAAGCACCAGACACACACACCATATACAAGAGTCCCAGCCTAAAAAGCAGCTGCCTGAACTACAAAGACAGGGCCATCATTTTGTTGCTGCTAGCAGCTAATCATGTGGAAATGACTGGTTTGCATGCTTTGAAAAAAAGTGAGGCAAAGAATAAAAATAATATTTCTATCCATCACACTTCCCTTCAATGGTCCCTTTCATTCTCAGTTCAGAAGCACAGAAGAGTTCGAACACGGAATATATGTGCAAAGGACAGTAGGCTACTAAGCTAGGGGTTTGTGTAAGATCTCACTACACATACCAATTCACAAGAAATCAGGACAATATTTATTATAAAGGTTACCCGTAAGATGCAGCAACTTCAGACATAAAATGAACCTATGATGATTAAAAAAAAAAAAGAAAAAAAATTTGAATTGTGTGTGCCTGTAGCCAACTTCTCAAAAGTGAAAACTACCCTGGTAGTGCAGAGGTTAAAGCATCTGCCTGCAATGTGGGAGACCTGGGTTCAATCCCTGGGTTGGGAAGATCCCCTGGAGAAGGAAATGGCAACCCACTCCAGTATTCTTGCCTGGAGAATCCCATGGATGGAGGAGCTTGGTGGGCTACAGTCCATGGGTCGCAAAGAGTCAGACATGACTGAGCGACTTCACTTTCACTTTTACTTTCACCCCAAAAGTTAGAATGCTTATTTAGGAATAGAAATAGACACAGAGGTGACCACAAGAGAAAAGATTCTATGTGAACTCTCTAAAAACCCTCCCTTATAGATATTGAGCAATACAGTGTTAATGTACCATTATTCATTACAGAGTTTCAGCAAAACACCCAACACAAAGAGTTTTCTTTAAACCAAGATACAAACATAAAAAACCTGAAATGAAGATGCTTGGCACTCAAAGAATCCCTTCAAGAACACAACTGCTTCAAAAGGAACTTTTTCTAGAATCACTACTTGATTTTTAACTGACACAAACAAGGGAACCTTGAAACCCTTTCTTCCCCATCTTACAGATACCTAGCTTAATTAGAAATATGGAAATAAAACTGGCAGTTCTACTGTCTAGATTTAGGAGATTAGGACAACTTTATTGAAAAGCCTCAAAACCAGGAATGTAACAATGAAACAGGTATCTGAAATGTGTGATGAATATTAAACTTACACTGGTATCACTTTAGCTTAAGCATGCTAAGTCGCTTCAGTCATGTCCAACTCTGTGCAATCCCATAGACGGCAGCCCACCAGGCTCCCCCGTTCCTGGGATTCTCCAGGCAAAAACACTGGAGTGGGTTGTCATTTCCTTCTCCAGTGCATGAAAGTGAAAAGTGAAAGTGAAGTGAAAAGTGCCCAACTCTTAGTGACCCCAGGGACTGCAGCCTACCAGGCTTCTCCATCCATGGGATTTTCCAGGCAAGAGTACTGGAGTGGGGTGCCATTGCCTTCTCCCAGCTTAAGCATAAACACTTTCAATTAAGACTCTTCCTATTATAGGCAGTTCTGGTAAGTAGTTAGGAAACTGACAAACTGTCAACTCAGTTTTAAAGGGAAAGGGGAGGGGTACAATATCAGTTTCTTGTTCTGTAGCAAGTTCAAAAGTCTAACTTTAAAAGAACATGACTAGCAAACAAAATTCCAAAGTGAAAACTAAAATTTGAGAACTTCAAGGTCAACCTGAGCAGCTGTCAGCATGACAGACCCGGAGTTCATTAGGCAGAAAATGGACCAGACGAGAAACAGCATCCACTGAGCCCAAGGCTGGGCAGCAGAGAACACAGCAAGGAAGGACCCAGCTTAACCAACCCTGAACCCCCTGGTGGCTACCAAACCTCTTCCTTCTCAAATCAACTCAAAGGATCAGAGACCTAGAGGCACAGCACACTCTGATACACAAAATTCCCTTTTTTCTTCAGCAAACAATCTAGTACCCCATAGAACACAATCTGGGATCCATCCAGCAGATAGACAGAAATTCTGCTCTTCCAGGCTTCAAAGTTAAAGTGAGCTGATCCTGTGGAGCCAAAGATTTCCAAAAGGGAATCTGAGGGCATGTAGTTAAAGGTGCTGGTCTTTCCTTAGAAAACGCTCAGAGAAGAAAAGAGACGGAGATAAAAACACAAGCTGGAGAGACACATGGAGCTTTCTCAATTCCACAATGACAGCATAAGCTTTCTGCCAGTTTGTGTGAGACACTGCCTCAGTGATGACATCCTTCTTTAAAGTAGCTGGGGTCCCCACAGTGCCACCCAGGACTTTGTGGCTTCTCATTGCTTCTCTGCTTTCAAGGGAGGGGCTGGCAAAGGGGGCTGAAGTACAGACTCCCTAATCGATAACTGCCTTGCCCTAGTCTAGGAAGCATTCCCTGGCTGTGAAGCTGCAAACGTGGTTTTCCTAAAGTAGGTGAAAATGATACGTAATAGCTGCACTTTAAAAGAATGGAAGATATTTCTTAATAACACAGGGAGTTTCTGTATAACTTACACATAACTCTTCTTGAGCAAGTGAATCCTAGCATGACAGGATAAGTGAAAAGATCACCAAAGTCAAACATAACTGACTTTGCTCACCTGGTGTACTGACATCACTTTCATAGACTAATATAATACTAGTGATAATATCCAATGTCAGCACGGGAAAAGCAAAGCAGGTCGGTGGAAATATAAATGGTAGAGGTTTGGGGGAATATAATTTGTCAAGATAAATTATAAAAAGTTTTAAATGTGCATCCCTTTTGACAAAGCAATTACACTTCCAAGAATATTTTCTACAGAGATATTCATATATGTATAACTACATGAGTGCATATGCTGCTGCTGCTAAGTCGCTTCAGTCATGTCCGACTCTGTGCGACCCCATAGACGGCAGCCCACCAGGCTCCCCCGTCCCTGGGATTCTCCAGGCAAGAACACTGGAGTGGGTTGCCATTTCCTTCTCCAATGCATGAAAGTGAAAAGTGAAAGTGAAGTCGCTCAGTCGTGTTCGACTCTTAGCGACCCCATGGACTGCAGCCCATCAGGTTCCTCCGTCCATATAGTTGCATATTAATATAAAAGCAGACTCTTTGAGGCAGTATTGTTTAGAAGAACATAGTCCAGGAAACCACAAAAAGAGGTTTAAATTATCACACAATCCGAGTGTGGAATGAAAGTGTTAATTGCTCAGTCATGTCCAGATCTTTGCAACTCCATGGACTGTAGCCTGCCAGGCTGCTTTGTCCAAGGAATTCTCCAGGCAAGAATACTGGAGTGGGTAGCTATTCCATTTTCCAGGGGATCTTCCCAACCCAGGGATCAAACCCTGGTCTCCTGCACTACAGGCAAATTCTTTACTGTCTGAACCACCAGGGAAGCCCAGTATGGAAGAGTATGCAACTATTAAAAATATTCACAATTTATTATTATTATTATTGTGAATTAATTATTCCCAATAACCAAGGTATGAAAACAACTAAAATGTACATTGAGCGATGAATGGATAAAGGAAAAGTGGTATATGCATACAATGAACCATTATTCAGTCTTAAAAAAGGAAGAAATCCCTGCCATTTGTAACTGTAATACGGATGGACCTAGAAGCCATTATGCTAAATGAAATAAGTCAGACACAGAAAGAAATGCCCTGCATGATTTCATTTATATTTTGAATCTAAAATATTCACACACATAGAGCAAAGAGTAGAATGGTGGTTTCCAGGGACTAAACAAAAGAAAGAATGGGGTAACAGGAAGCATGATTACAGGGTTGAAATGAATGGGAACCTCTATCTCTGTATCACCAACGTTTGGCACTTTTTGAATTTGATACCATATATTGTCAAATATATTTAAGAGCATGCATTATGCAGCCATGCTACCTGGCTTCAAATACCAATTTTATACCCTTGTTCTGCATAATCTTAGACAAGTTACCTGATCTCTATGCCTCAGTTTCTTGAGCTAAAAAACATTACAAACAGCACACATCCCATAAGGTTGTTCTCACACACACAAAATGCTTACAACAGTGCAGGCACACAGTAAGCCTCAAATTTAAATATTATAGCTATGATTATTATTAATTTTAAAATATATTAGTTTATAAAAGAGCTAGATTTATAATGTATACTTACATGAACAGATATGATCTTTTTTAAGCCACAGGAAACAATGTGATCACATTTTAAAAAATATACACACCAACAGAACAGAAAAGGATCTGATGCTCCACCCCAAACCATTAGCAATGATAGCTTCTAAAAAGGAAAGCAGAGAAAAAGGTCAAGGGAGACTTCAGCTTCATAATTTACATTCTTCAATACTATTAAACTTGTAATCATAAGCAGGTAATAAAACTGCAAGTGAGAAAAACAAAATTTAGATCTCACAGAGCATCAAAACCTCATTCCATTAAGGCAACTAAAGGACCAGATAAAGGAGTAGATATATGTATATATATATGTGTATATATATGTATATACACTCATAGCATCCCTTTCATCCACTGGAGAAATAGAGGAAGCAGGTCAAACCAATGGAGATCAAAATGTCAGCTTTTGACATTTACCACCACAGGGAAGGACACAATCGAGTGTGTAGACCTTTGGCTCACTACCAAGGCACTGCAAACGAGACCCAGAACAGCAGACACAGACCACAATGAGAACACAACTGTGCCCTCTGGAGCTGTGAAACAGGACCACCACTGGACTACACAATGGCCTCGTTCAAATGAACAAAATGAAGTGCTTGGGTCCCAGCACAGCTGGCGGGGCCCAGCGGAGCACAGGCTGGCTTCCAAACGCCACTTGCCCCCATTATGCAGTAAACAAACCACCTTACTCTACACAGGACCCGGCTGACACTTCCCTAGACTGAGTTTAGGTCAGGAACATGCAGGCCTCCAGCACCATCACTAAGCTCACAAACCAGAAGGCAGATCCCCCAGGGACAGGAAGGATTGAGCCAGGCCACCCTGGTCCCCAGGCTCAAACTGGCTGACCAACTGCCAATCAAACCAGGCAGGGAAGGAAGAGAGAAGGGGCAGAGAAGGAACAGACTGTTACATTAGTGGAGTTCTCCACCTGGGAACAGGAAGAAAATAAGTGCTTGCTCTTAACAAAAATACTGGCAACATAAGGCATTAGAACTTTATAAATCAATGTACTGACTGTTTTCAAAGGCTCCGTGGAGAGTTAGTCATGGAATAAAGCACATCCACCTGATGGAAACGTGCCTCTGGAGCAAACTTCTGACAGGAAGGGCTTAGAAGGTGTAGCTTTGAGGCATGTGAAGAGATTGTGCCCTCACTTCCACTTGTGTTTTTGGTTATTCATTTATAATAAAAGGTTGGCATTGATGTGGTACAACCTGCAAATTAGTTTCAATTCTGAGTTTTGGATAAAGCATTGTAAGACAAAATCAGTACATACCGCTCCTTTGAAATTTGGGTAAAAAATTACACAACCATATATAAAGTCATTTTTATATTTTTTCTATGTTGTGAAAACCAAAAGTGTAATTTTATAAGTCTTTGATTCACTAAAATTATATAATTTAAATGTATTTCTTGTATATTTAGAAATAAGGAGTTCAAAGACTGCTTAACTTTCTATGCATGCATTTGGAAGCTGTTTTTACCTGATAATGTAGAAATAAGTTGTATTCATAAAATACTGATCTGTGTTGCATTTCAAAATAAACTGGTGTGTGCTCTGCCTGGATTTGAAAAAAAAAAAAAAGAATTTTATAAATCAGAATATCAATTAAACATGGAAACTAGAAACAGCAAAAGCAATTTCAAACATAAGAAAGTACTGGAATAAGCATTCCAGACCCTACTAATAACCTACAAGCTGTGGACTTTGACTTTTGTGTCTTAAGAAACAGGAGACATATTCACCGACTTGTGACCTCATGAGATGAAGCCTACGAGGGCTTTGCAAAGAGTAAGTACATCATAGGCATTTGAGCCAGGAGAGTTCTTTCTTCTAAAGGCATGTACCATCCCTGGCCCTGTCCAGTGAAAATCACCAGGACTTCTCAAATACTTGTCAAAAACAACACATTTCCAAACACCCTTGGGAGTAGGGGTAGGGGGTGAGTGATTCAGCTGAGTTGAGAGTCACTGATCTAAACTGGGATAAGGCAACATGTCAGCTACATGTTGCAATTTTAAGATGATAATTTATATGGAAGTCGCTTATGTGCAGCTTCCCAGTCATTCCACACACACCTTTAGTTTACTTGCCTTTACTTATACCATTTCTTTATTTAAGGAAGTCTTCCCATATTTCTTCTACCTCATTACCTCCTACAATTCCTTCAACTCTATTCAGATACTACCTTCTCCCAGGACACTTGCCTGCCCTGACAGAAGCGGCCCTTCCTCTGGACATACCTGCCTCTCCCAGGACCACAATCAGTGATCGTTTCTCTGCCTTGTCCATGCAGATTTGAGCTCCTTGGAGTTCGATGTTCATCTCTGGAATCACAGCACAGTGCACACGCCTAGTGCGTGTACCTAACACATATTGAATGGAGGAGTAAATTTCCTGAGGTCCAAAATCCCTCCCCTCTCCCATGTTGATACAGTACCAGCACAGCACCTGGCAAAAGAAGATCTTGTAAATCAGTGACTATCCCAAGAATATAGCTGCAAGGGTGACCATCACTTGCTAACACATCGGGGCAGGATCAGGCTATTTCAAACCTTCCTTCCCTCCCTCCCTCCCTGCATCATCAGTGGGCACTTTCTGCGGGTGCTGCTCTAGGCGATTTCTTCACAGTGCAATGGACTCTCCACCACAGCCTCATACAGGAGTATTATGCAGGAAACACGAGCAGCCGGGCTAACGCCAACTGATTCGAGGTTTAATAAAGCATGTGCTCCAGCTTGTCTCTCATTTCTCCCTTTCTCTTTTTTTTTTCTTTTTTTCTTTTTGGAGACAAAGGTGCAAGCTACTATCTTTGTTTTGGCTCATTCCAGCAATATGTCACTGACTCTTCTTATCAATACCCAGCTGATTCCTGAAGATTAGCTGGTGATTCCTTCCTGAGAGTAGATCTCTGTTCCTATGGTCACATGCCTTAGACACTGGTTCCCGGAACTGTGAGCCAGGTCTTTCCCAAGGGACCTTAGAAGTCTTTCTGCTCCTTCACAAACACCTGGGTGACCCCTACACCTCCCCTCTGGGGCTTGTAGAGGGTCTTGAAAGAAGCAGATATGGATGGTATCATGAGCAATTACTTTAACTAGTGCAGACTTCCATCTTGAACACAGGGTCATTCATCCATAATAATGTTTGTAAAGCCCTTTATGATGTACACAGCTTCACAAGAATGATCTCACCTGATCATGATAATTACCCCATGAATAAGCAAGGATGGTATTACTATCCTTGTTAACAGAGCAAGACACTAAACCTTCCCATTAGTTTCCCTTAAAAGGACCCTTGACTTTTTTTTTTTTTTTAATGACATGGACTGTAAAAATGATAAAGTATCCGTTTGCATACTCAGTCATGTCCAGCACTTTGCAACTCCATGGACTGTAGCCCACCAGGCTCCTCTGTCCATGGGACTCTTAAGGCAAGAATACTGGAGTGGGTTGCCATCTCCTCCTCCAGGGGATCTTCCTAACCCAAGGATCGAATCTGTCTCCTGTGTCTTCCACCTGGGCAGGTGAATTCTTTACCACTGAGCCACTTAGCCGGAGAAGGCAATGGCACCCCACTCCAGTACTCTTGCCTGGAAAATCCCATGGACAGAGGAGCCTGATAGGCTGCAGTCCATGGGGTTTCTACCAGTCGGACACGACTGAGCGACTTCACTTTCAGTTTTCACTTTCACGCACTGGAGAAGGAAATGGCAACCCACTCCAGTGTTCTTGCCTGGAGAATCCCAGGAACGGGGGAGCCTGATGGGCTGCCGTCTATGGGGTCGCACAGAGTCAGACACGACTGAAGTGACTTAGCAGCAGCAGAGCCACTAAGCAAGCCCAAAGAATCTATAGGTCACCAATAATACTATACTACAGAACAGGCAGGATATACATCACTCGCAGCATGGTGCTGAGGTTGGTCTGTGGATACAGCAGCAAAGTACAGGCTTCACGCTGGTGTTTTCATCTAAAGATGGTGGCCACCCATCTAGATCTGGTTGGATCTACTGTCTGGACACATATATGCACAAAACATGTGGTAGATGGTCAAAGTTACACAGAGGTGGAAAGTAAGTACACAGAGAAATAAAGTGAGATAGTTCTTCAAATGAACAGTAGATCTGGGCTGTCTTGACCAGTGTAATTTAATTTATGCTCCACTGGTCACTTCATCTGCTGTGCCTTCACCATCTCACTCTTAAAAGAGGAGTAGCTCCCTCCTAGCCGCCTTCTAGGAGGCTGAAAGGATCTAAAAAGACAAGTGAGAAAGCACTGTAAATAGTTAAAAGTCCCACAAAAATGAAGCAGGGTATTACTATTTATACACAGGGAAGTTAGGATGTAAGCAATCAAGTCACATTCTATCAGGCCCAAAGAATTCACAAGGGAATCCAAACATGGGTCACCCTCAGACAGCTATCTGGGGTAAAAGTCACTTGAAATGAAAGAGACACTCAGCCTGACCGCAATACTTGCACAATGATTTATAATTAGTTCTCCCTGATATTGCCCAGATCCCCCTGACCCAACCCAAAGGTCCAGCAGGTCTCCACTGTTATGCACTTCTCCTTGCCTAATCTGCCTTTCCCGCATTATGACGGCACAGTCCTAAACTGCCTTTCCTAGGTGGTACCTAGTCTTTTACACATCGCCTGGCAAATGGCAACTACCACAAGGTGGGAGATTACCTGCCCCCATTGGCAGCAGTTGAGGGAAGGGGTCGCTTCGATGGAGGGGCCATCTCACCTGCACACTTAGGGACGCTCCAACCCCAGGCTCCTGCAAACACTCCCTAAGTGGCTGAGTCTCAGTCCACACTTCTGTTGAGCCCTGTGACAGTGATGGGCTGAGTTGGGCTGGAGAACCTCTCTAGGACATCAAGGTAGCTCTCAAGGGGAACTGATGGTCAAGGGCCCAACCCAATGCAAAGATTTCAAAGTCACAAGCTGTCCAACCATTAGCCTTGGCTCTGTGTCAGTAGCTACCTACACCCCTTTATCCCAAGGAACCTGACTGTTGCCAAAAAAAAAAAAAAAAAAATACAATTAAATGCTGCAATAATAACTACGCCTTTTGTCAACAGTTTAACTTGAGGGTAATTGACACCCTCCAGTCCCACACCACCACCACCAAC
The DNA here is from genome assembly GCA_006410635.1 of Cephalophus harveyi. Classification (NCBI taxonomy): domain Eukaryota; kingdom Metazoa; phylum Chordata; class Mammalia; order Artiodactyla; family Bovidae; genus Cephalophus; species Cephalophus harveyi. The sequence goes on along the minus strand of SJYT01082206.1, from coordinate 155,586 downwards.
ACAAAACAAAACAAATGAGCAAAAAGACCTGACTGGAGAGACACTAACACTATGGTAAAGGCATGACAGCAAATTACAGTTCCATACCTCTTTTGAGATCATGGATAGGCTGGTTCTGTCACATTTCTGTGTCTCAGTTTCTCATTTATAAAAATGCAAACAATAATAGCAGCATCCACATTATGCACTTGTCAGGAGCATGAAATAAAATATCATGCACATAACCTGGGCAGGGTGCCTGACACAATGTTCACTATTATTATAACAGCAAGGTACCGCCTGTAATCAACTATATCATCACAAAATATTGTTGCATCAACAATTTGACACCAAATTAACATTAGGATTTGAGGAGGAAATATAAATACAGGAAACGTCCCATGGTGCTTAATGAGACACTCAAAAAAAAAAAAGGAAATTGGCAGTATTTGAACATGATGTTCACCAAATGTGTCATAATTGTTTTCCCTCTTGGAGAGATTAAAGACACCAAAATGGTACCTTCTTTAAAGTACAGCAAGAATTCTGTGAAGGGGGAGAGAAACTCCAGGGACATACAGAAGAAGCTGCTTACATTAGAGAAACAGAAATCTTCCAGCAAAAATGCTATTATTGTATTAAAAAGGAGGGGCAAGGAAGGCAGAGGGTCTCTAATTACACTTTTTTTAAACAGATACTTATGTTTCTCTTGAGACAAACTAGCATTTGTCAATTACCCTTTTCTTTTAAATCCTGTTTAAAATGTGCAGTGTGCATTTGCCCAAGTAAATTTTAAGTATGCCAAAACATTAAGAAATTACAAAACTCAATACCAAAATAATTCATGTGTTACAACCATAATTACTTCTATACTAAGTTTTTAAAAAAAGCTAATACAAGTTAATATTGATGCCTAAAGAAAAGTTATATTTTTAAAAGCTAAACATGAGACAAACTAGCATTTGTCAATTACCCTTTTCTTTTAAATCCTGTTTAAAATGTGCAGTGTGCAATTGCCCAAGTAAATTTTAAGTATGCCAAAACATTAAGAAATTACAAAACTCAATACCAAAATAATTCATGTGTTACAACCATAATTACTTCTATACTAAGAAAATTATTATTCTCATAAGAAAATTCTGGCAAATTGCTTCAAACATTGCCCTTCTGAGTGCATCTAGGAGGAATAAAAGGAAAATTCAGAGTTCAGTCATTTTGATGTCCCCATGCCTAAGAAGACTTTGTCTATATGTCAATTAGCTACATGCGGTACATTTCCTTGGTTGGGGAGGTCTTCCCTCCCCTCCCCCATTTTCATTTTCACAGATGTTTCCGTGGAATACAAAACAAAGGAACGCTTTCTTCTTCTGCTTCTGTGTCCTCTGCCTTTTTGTAGGTCTTTGTCTGATCTACTGCAGAGAGCTACAGCCAGAAAGGAAATGGGAAGAGAAAGTGGGGGAAGGAGGGTTTGGTTCTGCCCTCGGAAGCCACCATTTCTCAGGTGGAAAATAAGACTGTCATGCCACGATGACATTTTGCCTTGTGTCACAATGATTAATAGTCCTAATTTTTTCCAATTAGGGAAGTAATAGCAACCAGTCGGTGGAATCTGACCAATTTTAAATAGTGTGATCTGTGAGTGCTATACTTTCAATGTGGAATAAGATCTAAGATGATTCTTTTCCTTTTGACAGCTAAGTGTAATATTGTATTTCCATCCCCGAGTTCCTTTTTCATATCTAAAAAAGAAAAGAAGCTTTTCAGAAATAAATTATTTCCAAATCTGACCTCCTTCACCAATCTGCTCTCTATGAATCGGTACACTGCAATTCAAAAAGGGAGTATGGAGTTTAGTATATTCAAATGAGTATGTTAATAAACCTGGCAATAACTTAGTAGGGACAGAAAGACAGGGGAGTAGAGTGCTTTTATATGATACTTATAAACACTTGCCAAATTCACAGAATCAAATTCCATAGAGAACTGCCCAAGAGCATCAAGAAATACACAAGGCTGCCCCGTCAGTAGACTGTCTGGCAGAAGAGACCACTACAAAGAGTAAGTATCTCATACACTTCACCTTCAGTTACCTCAACACAAACCAAAACATTTCAGACACAGAATATTCCAGACAGTTCCACTGATATCTAGTCAAATGACGGGCCAAGGAAAGTAACTTACAATGAATTTCAAGCAAACTTGAAAACCACCTCATCCAATTCTATAATTTTAGAGGCCCTAAGAGAGAAATATTTCCTACAGTTCAGACAATTATTATAGAGGAACCAAAATTATAACCCTAAGCTCTTACTTTCATAAGACAAACTTATAAGTACATAATTTATAGCATGATGGTATCAAATGGTTTTTTCAGACAAGAAGAGCTTTATTACATCAATATAAATAGTGCAAACTGTGTCACACGGCAAATGTGCTCTATAAAATGCAATAATTCCATGACAATTCCTAACCCCAAACCAGATTTCTCTCTACCACCAATCAAAGCAGAAAGAGGTGAGCTTCATCAGGAGAATTCCGACTTCATAATCAGGAATTATGAAGCCTGTTGTAATTGAAATTTACCTGTAATACTCCAGTCTCATGTCAAGGCATTCTGCTGTGTCAATGGTTTTTAAGTTTTGGTTTTCTGAGTAAAGTTTTCCTGTTTGTTTTTCTTTAAATGAGCTCTTAAATAGAATCTCAACAGCTAACATCAATAAAATCAGCATTTTGTCCTAATAAGTTTATATTTTCAAATATTTATCTGCTCAGTAGGGCTCCCCAGGTGGCGCAGTTGGTAATGAATCCACCTGCCAATGCAGGAGACACACGAGACACAGATTCAATCCCCGGGTCGGGAAGATACCCTGGAGTAGGAAACAGCAACCCCTCCAGTGTTCTTGCCTGGAAAATTTCATGACAGAGGAGCCTGCTGGGCTACAGTCATTGGGACCACAAAGGGTTGGACATGACTGAGCATGCATGCACAAACACACATCAAATCAGTCAGTGAGGACACCGATCAGGGTTCCTATGAGCCCATATCACTCCACTATGCAGATCAGAAAGAGGACATAGCTCCTTCCCAGCTGAGACTTTCCCAAACCCAGACACCTTGTACAGAGCACATCCTGCAATACAACACATGGGACATGACAGATGGCTTCTAATAAAAAGTTCTAATGAATAAGGCTGTTCCCATGAAAACAAAAATTTTAAATAGGAAGTTAAAAATGATAACTGTAGTCTCTCTCTTCAACATGCCACATATCTCTATATTTTGTTTTTGTTGCACAGTAGAGTGAAAAATGATGTTCTTTGCCAATGGCTAGTTGCATATTTGATAACAGTTTTGTTTCTGTCTTTTGATAGTAGCTTGCCTTGCCTTGCAATCTCAGAATACTCTTATTCTGAAAAAGCAGAGGTAGGAAATTTTTGTTGCAAAGTTGAATCACTTAGAAGTTGGAAATGCACCCCAAACTTGGAAGAAGCACTAAGAATGTCAAGATACACTGTTCGCCAGAGAATTGTCTACATTTGACTGAAACATGGTGACGAGTGCACGTAAAAAACAGATATGCCTGAGCATCTTCTGGTATTTAAGTGTAATCCAAGCCATGTTACCGTGACAACTTGACTTATAAACACTCTTAAAAATTTAGACTTGTCCATACTGACTCAAAGGCTTCCCTGGTGGCTCAGATGGTAAAGACTCTCCTGCAATGCAGGATCCCTGGGTTAGGAAGATCCCCTGGAGAAGGAAATGGCAACCCACTCCAGTAATCTTGCCTGGAGAATTCCATTGACAAAGGAGCCTGGAAGGCTACAGTCCATGGGGTTGCAAAGAGTCAGGTATGACTGAGCAACTATCACTCACACAGTGACTCAAATAAAATTTATTTTTATAATTTATCATAAATTACAATTGATTACACTAAGAACAGAAAATACAACAGGAAGAAAAATCCAGTCCTGTCTTCATGGAGTTCAGTGGTTAGCAGTAGGTTTCTTTATGAAATAGCATTCACAACTTTCTGGTTTTTATTCTCCATCTGGATTTTTGGATGGCAATTTTATATAGTCACAGAACAAACAGAACTAGGCCGGCCCCATGCTTCAGAATTTCTGTAGGCAATTTTAAATACTTATGACAAATTCTGTCACTTCTCTGGCAGTTACTTGTCTCCTCTGGATCAGCCCTGTAGGATGTAGGAGGCAGGCCATGATTAGTCTGTTTGACCTCTTTTCCTCAGAGCCTTGTTTATACACTCTGGACAACCTGACAGATAAACTCAACAAGAAACTACAACATACTGAACTTAGTTTTCTCTCTCCTCCAAGGAACTCATTGGCTACAGTCTCAAGGACTGTGCCCATTACATTCACAGGTTGAAATCCTAATGCCCAACGTGATGGTATTAGAAGGCAAGGCCTTTGGGAGGTGCTTAGGTCATGAAGACCCTGTCCTCATGAATGGGATTAGTGCTCTTGTAAGAGACCCCAGAGAGCTCCCTGATCCCTTCCACCATGTGAGGAGACATTGAGAAGTCCACAACCCCACAGAGGGCCTTCTCCAGAACCTGGCCAGGTGAGCACCGTGACTGTAGATTCCCAGGCTTGAGAACTGTGAACAATCAATTGCTGGTGTTTATAAGCCACCCAGTCAGCAGCATTTTGTTGGAGCAGCCTGAATGGACTAGAAAACCATTTATTCATTGATTCACCATCTACTGAGCCTACTAAAAGCTAGCTCTGCGCTACCCACCAGGGAATCAAATGGACAGAACAGCACCGAGGGCTTCCCCAGCCTGCAGCAGGGGTAGACGGTTTCAAACGACAGTAATAAGAGCTCTGGGAGAGGCAGCTGCAGGCACAGATGTGGAATAAAGAACGGTTTTTGTTTCTGCCAGAAGGAGTCAGACGTAGGAGCTTTTAGAGAAGAGACACCCTAGTTAGGTTTTCCAGGTAAAGAACCGAAGGACGATGGACCAGTCAGGCTGAGTGCAAGCCAAGTGCTGAGACCAAGAGTCCAGATGCAGCTCGGCACCTCCGAAAAGCTCTACCTAGTCCCCTAGCATGGAGCTCAGAGTGTGGGAGGAAGAAATGCCCAGTACAGGACTGGACAGCCGCTGGGGGCCAATTCAGGAAGGGCCTGATGTGCATTTGACTTTGGACTCTATCCTGACTGCACAGGAAACATTACAGGTATTTGTTTTTGTGTTTCCAAATGAAGTACAACAAATTTGGCCTAGAGAAAAGATCATTTGCAGTTAAAATGCAAGGCATGTGCTAGAGAAAGAAGGGACTACAAGTAGGCGACAAATGAGGCTATTGCAGTAGTCCACAGAAGGGGTGCCTACCCAGCGCACCCAGGTTACTCACAGCATTTGATCCTCAGCCCAGCAGGACGAGGCTTCTCTGAGCATGGATGGGGCCCAGGTCCATGCAAAGCGAGAGCTTCCAATATCAGAACCACCAGCCTCAAAGACTAGGGTTTCCATGGCTGTTCCAATCAAAGCTGATCAGCCCTCCTTCCCAGCTACCTCTCCTTCTTCGAGTCCCATCACCACTGGGAACTTGCATTTTACTCCAGGGTTCTTCCTTGGTCCTGGTCACACTTGGCCAAGGTCCATCCTCACTCACAGATACACACTTTTACTTCCTTCCTATCATGCAGCCTTGTTTGGTGCTTGGCTCTCGGCCCCCATATTTTCCCCAAACCTGGTACCCAGCCATTTCCTGACCCACCTCAAGGCCCCTCCAGCACAACTGGGCTCCACGTGCCCCCCCCCCACAGGCAGGCAGCACAGCATCACAGGAGGGGCTGACCATGACCACCACAGGCTAAGGCCGAAGTGAAAAGACAATGCAGATGCTTATTTCATATACTATCGGAAGCCAGCATCTTAGACAACAAGTACGGTATTGTGAGCAATTTTTTCATCACTGCCCACAGAACCCAAAGCCAGGGGCTAGGCCTCCAGATTCTGACCACAGATTCTGCTCGCAGAGAGGCCACAGGCTTCAGACTTGGAGTATGTATCCAAATCTCTGTCAGTCACCTTGAACACATACTTGCCCCTCTAGGTTTGCTAAGGCTTCGTCATGGCACCAATCACACAGGCCGAACCGCTGGAAAACATGCATCCTGAGGTTGGATTTTCCTCTGTCTACCCACTCTTCCTGGTAACTCAGATGATTAAAGAATCCACCTGCAATGCAGGAGACCTGGGTTCGATCCCTGGGTTGGGAAGATCCCCTGGAGAAGAGCATGGCAACCCACTCCAGTATTCTGGCCTGGAGAATCCCATGGACAGAGGAGCCTGGCAGGCTACAGCCCATGGGGGTCACAAAGTCGCACAAGACTGAGTAAGTTGGACACACTGCCCACTCTTAGTTAATACTGAATCCATCTTCCTCCCTCTGCCCAGTCTTAGAAGGAAATCACAAAAAAAGACAACCCATTGTCCAAGATACTTAACATTGTTTAGGTGACAAGAATGAGTCCAAGGTTGGGGGGAGGGGAAAGTGGAAATTACCCAGTAGGAAGAGGAAGAAGGTTTTCCAGCTATTTAAAGTACAGCTCCACTCAGGTGTTTATACTGGACAGTCTCAGCAGCTGGTGACTCACTGTGCAGGGAGTATCTTAAAATGAACCTTCTATTCTTCTGGATAAGTTCTGAGTTATCCAGGATATGAGACACTCCCTCCTTGGGGCTATTTCCTAAGGCTCACAAGTGAATAGCATTACCATTTCTGAGTCCTTATCTTTCTTCTAAAGCTTGAGGGAAAATATGCCTTAAGTGTCACACTAATTTCTCTCTGGTATATTTATACACTGCCTTACTAAGCCCACCTGGGGCTTCCCAGGTGGTCCTAGTAATAAGAATCAGCCTGCCAGTGCAAAAAATGCAAGAGACATGGGATCGATCCCTGAGTTGAGAAGATCCCCTGAAATAGGAAATGGCAAGCCACTCCAGTATTCACGCATGGAAAATTCCATGGACAGAGGAGCCTGGAAGGCTACAGTCCATGGGGTCGCAAAGAGTTGGACATGAATGAGTGACTGAGCGTGGAGCATTACCAAGTTAAAAAAAAAAAAAAAAAAAGATAACACCTACCTTGAAAAAAATGTTTTATGAAAACTAAATAGAAAACTAAGAAATATTTCTAGCTTCGTCATTTGTCCAGGGACTCAGTTCTATACCTATTCATATGCCCCCATAAAGTTAGCACAATACCTTATAGACAGCGGACACACCCAATAAATTTTTTCATCAATGTGTCACAGGATATGCCTTTGTATTTATCATCACTAAAGAAAAAAAAAAAGTGACAAACTCTTAACAGGATGTAGTATCTGCTATCAGGAAACACATACTTAAGGACACAAAATGGAAAAAAAAATAACCTAATATTATTTATTTCCCTCAGGGACTTGGTATGTACTAGATCCAAGCATGCCTTTCAAAAACAAAGTATACTTGAAGTGATGTCTCCAACCAAATTTCAGTATAGTAAAACTTCAACAACCTGTTCTAAGTGCTAACCCAGACAGTTAAACTTATTGGCCTGAGTTTTTCATAAATAATTATAGCAGGGAGAAATGACTCATTTCAAGACCCACTTTACTGGTTTCTTTGAAAGAACCCAAGGTGATTTAATGACTTAAGATGCTATGAGCAACTCTACATAAATGCCATTATTCAAATAAACACATTCCTGGAGTTACTGGTAGATAAACATCATCAGTGACTCAATTAACTCTGTGCTTCCAAGGGAAGACTCAGGGAGTTAGATCTCAGATCACAGAAAAGGGCTACAGTGATGACATGTCTTACACAGAGGTCCAGGATTTTGCTTCTGTTTTCTTTGTTTGTCTTCCTACAGTGCCTAAAACTTCTCTAAGCCATTGTATTAGCTCAGGCTGCCATAGTAAGATATCATAACCTGGGTGGCTCAACAGCAGAAATTTATTTTCTCGCAGTTGTGGAGGCTGTAAGTCCTAGATCAAGGTCCAGCCTGGTCAATTTCTAGTGAAGGCTGTTTCTCTGGTTTACAGGTAGTCTCCTTCTTACTATATCCTCACATCCTTTTTCTTAGGTACATGCATGCTTGAATTCCTGGAGAGAGCTAGCAAGCTCTCTAGGGTCTCTTCTTATAATAACAGTGATCCAATTAGAACAGGGCTCCACCATCATGATTCATTCAACCTTAATTACCTCCTTTCTTCAAATACAACCAGGCTGGGTGTTAGAGTTTCAGCATAAGAATTTTGGAGAGACACAAATATTCAAACCTAGACAGCATATTAAAAAGCAGAGACATTACTTTGCCTACAAAGGTCCATATAGCCAAAGCTATGGTTTTCCAGCAGTCATGTATGGATGTGAGAGCTGGACAATAAAAAAGGCTGAGGGCCGAAGAACCAATGCCTTCGAACTGTGGTGCTGGAGAAGACTATTGAGAGTCCCTTGGACTGCAAGGAGATCAAACCAGTCAATCCTAAAGGAAATCAATCCTGAATATTAATTGGAAGGACTGATGCTGAAGTTGAAGCCCCAATACTTTGGCCACCTGATGCGAAGAGCCAACTCATTGGAAAAGACCCTGACGCTAGGAAAGATTGAGGGCACGAGGAGAAGGGGACGGCAGGGGATAGGATGGCTGGATTGCATCACCGACTCAATAGACGTGAGTTTGAGCAAACTCTAGGAGATGGTGAAGGACAGGAAGCCTGGCATGCTGCAGTCCATGGGGTCACAAGAGTCGGACACGACTGAGCAATTGAACAACGACAAACATCTAGTCCATAACACCATAAAGAAGCAATTATCCCCCATAATGGCTAAATAAAACCTCTTCAAGTTCTTGACCCTCTACATTGATCAATTTCTCTTGCATAAATTATCCCAGGACTCACATTCCCACTGGAGAGAGTTTACAGAACAATGGTAAGTGAGCAGTGACATTAACATTCATCTCCTAAACAAACACTTCTTGGAAAGAACAGTATTTTTTATCTTAGACAAATTTGTTTGAAGCTCTTTCTCAAAGAGGAATTGGGTCTCTCTTCCAAAACTTGTACCCCACAGCTATCTGATAACACCATTCTGTGACTACTGGGAAATGAACAAAGCGGCGAAATCACAAGTAATCAAGCAGGTTATAGCAAGGAAAGCCACTTAGGAACTTTTTTTCCCACTTTGAAACAGAAAAATTTTAAGTGACAAACTAATTCAGGCCTTCCAGACTCAATTTCCACCAGTCTAACCTCTAATCCTGAGAGGAAAACTCTATATAGGAAATAATGCTCAGCTTATAAAACAGTTTATATAATTATTTCTGATTACAAAAGAAATTCATGTTAACTTTTAAAAATTATTAAAAAGTAGAGAGTCTAAAAAAAATACCACCTCTCAATGGTAACAATTGGTTTTAACAACACTGCAATATGTAACTTTGTATCCCAATTCTTCACTTCTCGAATTTTCTCATTTTAAAACTAATTACCATAATTTTTACATAATTTATGCATAATATTTCCTCTTCTAACTTGGGGTCAAGAACGTAAATGGTTGGTTTTCTGAATCAATTTATATAAACTATGAATGGGAATATTAAATGAAATGTAGGATGGCATTAATACAAATATGATTTTCCTGGGGGAAAAAATTAAGAAAGGGGCTAAGGGCTAACTTTTACCTGTATGCGAAGTTTTTATACGAATCCTCATACCTTGTTGTTAGTGTTCATCATCCACATTTCTGGAGAAAACTCTCAGATATTTTTCTTCTTTTGGCTCTTTACAGAACTGCTTATGCATGTTTGGATTTTCTTATTTCGTTGAGAGCCTGGCTATACCCTAAGCCTCTTCAACCCATTCTGGACATCCTTCGAGAAGAGCCAACAGGTTTCTTCCTCTCCCCAGGATAGTGAGTACTGTTTTCTCCAGGACCTGGGTTAGGGCTATTTTTAGTTGTCTCACACAAATTCAGGCTTCTCAGGTGGCTCAGTGGTAAAAAAAATCCACCTGCAGTGCAAAAGACACGGGAAGACACAGGTTCGATCCCTGGGTGAGGAAGATCCCCTGGAGGAAGAAATGGGAACCTACTGCAGTACTCTTGCCTGGGAAATCCCAAGGACAGAGGAGCCTGGCAGGCTATAGTCTGTGGGGCAGCAAACCAGTAGGACACTTCTGAGCAACTAAACAATAACAACACACAAATATATGCCCACGGCCCTGAACATGTTCACCCCTGGGCACCAAAGCAGAGATGATCTTTTTCATTTTGGAGGAAAAAAACACCTAATCTCTACATTTCTGTTTAAAGATTTCAGGGAGACATGTTTAGAGAAATAACTTTCCCGTGGTCCAGTGGTTAAGACTCCACACTTCCAAAGCAGGGGGAACAAATTTGAATCCTCGTCAGGAAACTAGATCCCAAATGCTGTGCAGCACAGCCAAAACAAAATGAAACAATAACAGATTAGCTTTATTTTTAAAATGCCCAATTAACACTAACATAAAATGGAACAATAAATTGCTTGGTTTAAGAAAACAGTTCACAACTTGGGGGAGGAATGGTTATCAAATTCACCCAAGATGACATGCAAATTTCATAACCAGAAGGGTTCTCGCCAGCCTCGATCCCACCAACTTCCTCTTTCTGGCACACACACAGAGGTCATGAATGGGGGTGGAAAACAAATACATATGTGTGACTGGCCATTTCCCAAAGCCTTCTATGCTTTCTCTCTTCTTCCCCAGCTGAGAAGCAGCCATGTTCATTACAGAGTGACATTACAGAATGACAGATGCCTGTTTCTGGATTTAGTTGCTTTTCTTCTTCGATAGGGACACAAATGTGATCCTGACTGATGCAACTTGAATATTGAACCTCCCTGCAATACCAAGCCACGGCTAAACATAAAGGAGTATCTTCCGTCCCACTTACAAGTCTTCCTTCCTGGAAGAGGTGCACAGCTCCAATCCAAGTTCTCAGTGATAAGCCATCCTGTACCATGGAAAACTGTTGGTTGCTAAGTCGTGTCCAACTCTTTGCAACTCCAGGGACTATAGCCTGCCAGGTTCCTCTGTCCCTGGAATTCTCCAGGCATTGCAGGCAAATTCTTTACCAAATGAGCCACCAGGGAAGCCCTCCATCCTATACCATGTGTGAAAGTACAGTCGTTCAGTCATGGCTGACTTCTTGCAACCCTATGGACTGTAGCCCACCAGGCTCCTCTGTCCATGGAATTCTCCAGGCAAGAGTACTGGAGTGGGTAGCCATTCCCTTCTCCAGAGGATCTTCCTGACCCAGGGACTGAACCCAGGTCTCATGCATTGTAGATGGATTCTTTACGGTCTGAGCCACCAGGGAAACTGCACCATGGTTTACAGCAATTAAGATGAGATTATCTCTTATCCCATCACTTCTTCCTCTGTACCCAACAGACTGCAAGCAAAACTATCAATATAATATCCAGCATGCCTTGTTACTGCAGTACTTGATAGGTGCCCATGAAATCACACTTTGTATGAAGGCCACAGTACACCTGTCAAAGCCAAAACAGTGTCCTCAAAGACTCCTTTCCACCCACCCACCTTCCTGTACCAGCTGATTCTACACATGGTCATCCCTCATACAAAGATGAGATGGAATGAGAGGGACTAGAGATATCTCAGGTGGTGAAGGACACACTCCATGTTGAAGGTATGGACCTGGCCTCAAACTTGGTGATAGTAGAGAGGGGCAATGGGTCTTTCTGCCCAGATAACTGAGGTCCTTGAAGCTTCTCTATTAAGGAGGGAAAACAGAGGGAAGCCACCAACTGGTTTTCACAATGTAGTTGCACCTGCCTTGGAGAAATTGCTCCTGAATTTGGCAGTTGGTTTTCTGTCAGACTTCATTTCTAATATCATTAATGTCTGCCTCTTTGTGTACATCTATCAGTATTTCAGTGGGAGGTTATGACAGGCTACATTAGGAAGAAGGAACATAAAGCTATCTTAAGCTAGAATCCCTCACTTCAAACCATATATTTTTTTCAGGAGTACAGTGGTGTAACTTTAAGAATTCTAAATCTGACCTTGTGGTTCCTAAGATGTATTACATATTTACCACACACACATACACACACAGTCTGTATCCACAAATACATTGCTTTGGGTATCTGAGCATTTTCCCATTTCCAGATGTGTGTATACACTTAGATGCTGTTTGAGGGATATATAAATCATGTTTGTTGAAATACTGTTTGTGGTTTCTGTTTTTCAACATCCTGCTGGGGAAATTTCACAAACATGCAAAATCTGGCATGAGACATTTGCTTCAGAAAGAACTGTCAGAGAAACAGAAGTAACTTATGCCTTAACCAAGCAATGCACCAATGGAAAGCAAGAAAAAAACATGAAATCTAGCTTCCCACCAACTCGACATGACAGCTAATCGTTCTTATTTTATGGTCCCTGGATATCCATATTAATAAAGTGCTTCGAGATGACTGCTCTTGGAAAATTCAGGCTCTATCACTTTAAAAAGACAAGCAGACTACTTAATCAAAATCAATACAATTAATAAAGTGGATCGCTTCAGTTATCACACCTAAATCAAATGACTCTCTCATCATGCTCTTTAGTCTATAACCTCTCTCCTATTCTTGTCTATGCAGATATCGCCACCTGAATGTTTGATGGGGACAGCCAACTCTAGGAAGCCAAACAAAACTCTTAATCCTACGCTATAAACCAGCTCCACCTGCAAAAACGTCTCTTTTGTTGAATGGCACCTATGTTCACCTGGGGCTTCCCTGCTGGCTCAGTGGTAAAGAACTCATCTGCCAATGCAGGAGACTCAGGTTCAATCCCTGGGTCAGAAAGATACCCTGGATAAAGAAATAGTAAGTTGCCCACTCCAGTATTCTTGCCTGGGAAACTCAATGGACTCAGGAGCCTGGCGGGTTACGGTTTATGGGGTCACAAAAGAGTTGGACACAACTTGGCAACTAAAAAACAACAATCTATGTTCCCCAACTTGTCCAAGCCAGAAATCAGGAAGACATCCGAAACTTCTTCCTTCCCCTAACTCCTCACATTCAATGATAAGCCCTGCTGCTTCCATCTTCCAAACATCTTAGATTTATCCACATTCCACCAAGCAGGACTGCTCACCTGGTTCAGGAACTTATCTCTTAACCTCATCTACTGAAATAATCTCTCTTAGATACCTTTATGTCACCTCCATCATCCAGAAGCAACAATGTACATGCTTTAAAGGTTCATAATGCTCATATTTCCAATCAGGAGGTTTTTTTTTTTTTAAATTTGCTGGTAATCTTTATATTCTAACAATTCTCATCTGTGCTTAATTACTGACTACATCTTCTCTATATGCTACACATTAACTACCATCTTCTCTAGAATACTATGCATTTTATTGAATTTCAATCACTATCCATGTTTCATTTATTTTGTCACCTGACACTAAGTACATGGAATGTATTTTATTTTTTAACTTTTTTTTTTTAACATGGACCATTTTGAAAGTTGTTACTGAATTTGTTGCAATATTGTTTCTGTTTTATGTTTTGGTGTTTTGGCTGCAAGCCATGTGGGATCTTAGCTCCCTGACCAGGGATGGAACCTGTATCCCCAGGATAGGAAGGCTAGGTCTTAACCCCTGCACTGCCTGAGAGGTCTCCTGGAATGTATTTTAGAAATAGCATTATTTATGGAAATCTTTCATTTTATGACTATAAGTATTCTGCTGTGCTGATAATCAAAAGTGATTCAACTATTCCTATATTGGAACTGATGCTGTTTCACAGACCACATGGCAAGGAATAACTGTGCATAAAGTGTTTTGCCACTATTGATTTTTTTTCATGCACACTTTGAGGGGTGGAATTACTGATTCAAACTCCTGCTTTTGACCATAATGTTAGGCAACACAGCAGAGTGGCTAAGAAAGCACACTCTAAGACTTTTGAGGTTCCAATCCTAGTTCCACCACTTCCTGCATGACCTTAGACAACTTACTTAACCTCTCTATGACTCAGTTTCCTGTAAAATGAATGAAAACTGAACCTTCCCTTATGGAGCTGTCACGAGGATTAGACAGAAAACACATGACAAGCTCTCAGAACAAAGCTTGGTGAAAAGCAAGTGCTCCACAAAGCCTATTTTACATATTTACACACACACACATATACATACAGCTTCATTTCCAAAAGGATCACGTTAATATTTAATACAACCAGTAGGGCATATCAGTTTTACTGCAACTCTGTCACCAAAAGGCATTAACACTATTTTTGGTGATTCTTACTTAGTAAATATCCAGTGTATCTTATCACACATGTTTTTTTAAATGCCAAAGAGTAAAACAGTTGTTCCTTAAGTACATTTATAGTGCTTAAATAAAAATAGCTTGGGGGACACTACTTATTTATTCTTTAGTATTATATATACTCTGACCAAATAAGCTTACCAGTTTATGTTTTTAAGAAAACAAGTTACATGAGTTGCCTTGTTTCTTCTAATAATGATCAGCAATACATAAAAGGATGGAAAAGAATGGTGTGGGTAACCCTTCAATTGCCAAGAAATTAACAGCTCATTAGATTCATTCTTCTGCTATAGTGGCCAAAGATCATTGTCAAAGGAAATTTTATATATATAAAAATCCAGAATTGGTCATTATGCAGTTGATCCCAGCCCTTGTCAAAAAGACTCTAGCAGAAAGACACACGTAACCTAAAAGAAACAATTTATGCAATGCATGTGATGCTTTTGGATACTTGTTCCATAGTTAATGAGAAATATTATATAAAAAGACAAACTTTGGCTTATATTAGAAGAAAAAAGTATGATTGAAATCTAAGTTTAAATACAAATACATATTTGTCAAAAAACAACAACATAATGAATGAACTTCACTAGAAACCCAACAAGGCCTAAATTCCAATGCTTCCTGTATCACAAATGAGGTATCTAGAGCAGTGCTATTCAAACTATCAGTGAGGACCCACTGAGTCATTAAGTAAAGTTAGTGACAATCTTTTTAAGTTTATAAATAAATATATTTTATTGCAGCATACCTGACATACAACATTCTATTAGTTTCAGGTGTACAACATAATGATTTGAGTGCTGTATGTATGTATTTTTTTAATGAAAAAGAATAGGAGATCACAGAAAGTATGAGTAAATACTGTTTCACTTATATGTGTGTAGGGTGGTCCTGAGTGGTGCTGGTGTCAGGAAATGAAATGAATTTCCTATTATGGATGACAGTTAAACAATATCAAAATTCACTGCTGTAGAGTACCTCATTTTACTATGCTTCACAGATACTGCATTTTTTACAAATTGAAAGTGTGTAGCAACCTTGCATTGTCAGACGATGGCTTGTGATTTCTCTTTTTATTTATTTATTTGCTGTTCTTTTTAAATTAAGACACATACCTAGTTTTTTAAACATAACACTATTGCACTCTTAAAAGACTACAATATAGTGTAAACATAACCTATTTGCACTAGGAAACCAAAAAATTTGTGTGATTCACTGTATCGTGATAATTTGCTTCACTGCAATGTTCTAGAACCAAACCTGCAATATCTCAAACGCATGCCTATAAGTCATTTAATCTCTGTGAAGCTGTTTCCTCATCTCTTAAATGGAAAGTATTCTACTTCAGAGAGTCGATTCAAATAAAAAAATTTCACAACATCTTTTTAACTACAAAACATTGTATTAATATGTTAAAGTTACAGCATTATGTCTAGGTTCCTTAGAGTTAGTTTAATGTTTCTCTGCTGTATATGTTCACAGCATAAAATCACTGTGCTAGAACTTGGACATACTGTATCAAAGATAATTCTGCAAATGTAGTCTCCTAAAACAAATAGAGCTAGAGACAGGAAATCCTTAAGTTTCTTGAAATTTTTATAATCTCTTTTGTAGTTCTGACTATACAGCCTCTGGGGAAAAAAATACGACTAAAGAAGAAAGGCAGTATCGCAGTGTCACTGTGGGGCCTTATGAAAGAATCATCACTTACGAGAATGACCAAAAGGGGGATATGTTTACAGGCTATTCCCAGAGGAGGCCAGATCATGAATGTAAGCTGCCATCTCACTGTCTGCACAGCCCTTCAGTGATACTTTACTTGCAGGTATAAATCACTGCTCATTGCTTCCCACTGAAAGTTTAGAATCCTGTGCCAGTCTCTAAATGCCACAAACAATTCCAGGCAGCACATCTTTATCTAGCTACACATGTTATCTGCACACATCATGGTACCGCAAGATAAGAAACATCACAAGACTGCCAGCTAACAAAATTGAAAACAGCTAAGATGAAAGGAACACTCCCTCATAACTCTTCCACACAGGCCACCAATAAAGCACGCTTCTGAAGGAAAAGACATTCTAAAGATTCTGAGTAAATAAGAGATGGTACCTCTCCCCATAAAAATAGAAAGGACTTTAAAAAGGAACAGAATTCCTACTCTGCTGTTGTTTAGTTACTAAGTCATGGCCAACTCTTTTGTGATTCCATGGACTGTAGCCCACCAGGCTCCTCTGTCCATGGGATTTCCAGGCAAGAATACTGGAGTGGGTTGCCATTTCCTTCTCCAGGGGATCTTCCCAGCCCAGGGATCAAACCCACATCTCCTGCTTGGCAGGTAGATTCTTTACCACTGAGCCAAACAGGAAACCTGAATTCCTACTTAGATGATTTAAAAAACCACTTTAGGATAAACTGAAGACAGGAATGTTTGTGAAGACTCAGTGATATGGGTATGATAACACTTCATTTTTTAAATTATATCTGTGACCTTCAGATCAGCTTGTTCTGAGTTTTATTTTCTGTAAGCCTTAGGGATTTTTTTGCCCTGATCAATCCAGCCCACATTACCCCTCTAAGCCTAACCAGGTTCACAAATGTAAAACATCTGGCTCGGTTGAGAGGTTCAGTTTGCAGCTCACAAAGGCTCACGGGCTCACCTGGGAATGCTGCACGCATGCCTGTTGAGCAAATGAATGTAGAAATAGATTTGCAATGGCCCTAACTTTCTCTGTGACTAATTCCCATCACTTTAAGGGAGGGGACAGGGACTGTGACAGATGAGGATGTATAGAAGGCAGATAGCATGAGGAAAGTTGTCAGGGGGTGATCAAGAATGTTTTAGTCACTGCCCATAGAGTTCCTGCTAGAGAGAGAGAATCAAACAGCCTGAATCAGCTTGGTTCTGGCAGCCTGCCAGGTAGCTTTTGCTTACCTGTGATCTTAGTTGAAAACCATGTGGGATGTATCACAGCAAAAGTGCCTTTCTCATAACAATCTCAACACAATGGAAATATCTTCCTAACCAAAGGACACACCTGTTTGGAAGAACTCCACAGAATTAATACTGAGAAGAACCTTAGCTATTCTTCGACTGTGTGTTGAGACCCTGGAAGGTTAAGTGACTTATCTTAGGTCACACAACTAGCAGCAAGCACTGTCTTGACTAAGACCAAGAGCTAAACAGACTCTCCCAAGATAAAATATGTCTACAATTGTGCCTATTAACACGTTTTCAAAGAGACAAGGTTCCTTACTACTCAGAACTTTAGTTTAATCACTATACCTGTCTACTACCCTAGAACACTTAGATATATGACTAAGTATGCATTGTTTTAAAACCATTCATCAATTAAATTGATGGGATAGTGCCCACACATCAGGTTTGAAAAGGAATTTCTATCTCTGATACACCTTACTACAGGTATGAAATTTAAGTAACTTTATCCCTATTTATAGTATGTTGTTTAAGACTGAAACAATAATATATAAAGATACATAATTCTCTCATAGATAATAAATATGTTAGAAATATACAATGTGCGTGGAAACTTCAAGCATTCAAACTTACAAAGACAGATTTATATCAAAGAATAAGGAAATTGATTTACTACTACACTTGATATCAGCAAAACATCTGTGCCCATAAAATAAATTTTCTTGAGTATTTTTAAAAAACTAGAAAGAAAAGCACACACAGTAACCAAGTTTATTTAAAAAAAAAAAACGTAGCACATGTGTGTTTTAGTTGCTCAGTATAAGCAGCTACAACTAGTCCTTTCTGTGGTGAGAAATAAAGTCCACACATAAGAATCCCTGCAAAATTTTCACCACACACACATGTAACAGATGGAGTCTAAAAAACAGCTAAGCATTTCATAAGCCAAATGCTCAAAAATTAATAATAAAAGATGGTAACAATCCTGTATTATATTGCATAAATGAGCACAACAGATCCCCGCCCTCTGCTTTCACCTCTCATCTCATCCCACCTTTCTCCAAATGTGTGCTCACCCATTTACATCCCCTACTCTGCAACCAAATCACAACCATCCAAAGGCGAGGTGTCTGCAGCAGCCCAAAACACTTGACTGATAACATCCGGTTTGCCATTCCAGGAAATCCCAGAGTGTGTTTTAATCCTCTGCCCAGAGCTTGCAAAAGAAAAACGAGAGAGGATCTAATCGATACCAGCACCCCAGCTGTGACCTGGCACATAAAGAAATCAAGAAAATAAATCCCATCCATAATCTGTATAATTTAACACTTGGAAGAAAGCAACATCTGGGATCAACTCCAAGCGGGACAGTGCTGCTGGCCATTTCTGTGCTTCCTGCACTGAGTGCTAAACCGGTGACAAGGGGACACTCCACGTCCTCAACAATCAGCAAAAACAATGTCTCTTCCTAATAAGAAGTAATCTACCCCCAAAAATGAGGCAGGTGAAGAGAAGGAAACATCTACTCCTTGCCAGTTGAGCACCTGATAAAGGCTCCCCTTACATTTCAAAGACAGGGAAAACGAACTTCTTCCCAAAGGTGGGTCCTGGGCAAACTATTGTCTTGCTGACCAGTCAAAATCCAAAATGAAAGCTCATATAATACAGGGGAATGACTTTGTTCATACAGCCCTTTCAGGACACTCCAAAGTCCTATCCCCAGGTGAAGTTGTGGGGGGGGGGGGGGAAAGCCCCCATAATT
>SJYT01082206.1:86785-136432 GCA_006410635.1 Cephalophus harveyi | reverse complement strand
GGGGGGGGGGGGGGGGGGGAAATCCCCTGTAATTATGACTCCCTCAAAAGGCTTTCCAGATTTTTTAAATTACAGGAAAATGAACATAAGCAGAACATAAGCAGATACCTACATATCATCTAAATCACTAGATCTACACCCAATTTTTAAAAAAGTAAACCAATAAGCAGGACAGGGCATTATAGGAAACTATATATTATGTTTCCTTAATACTATATATTAAGTATTATATCATAATACTTTCTCTGTCAAACCTTCTGAGAGGTTATAATTGCATTTGGCTGCTTCATGCTTGTCAGAGAGCCTTCCTTTTTAATAGTCGCAACCTAAAAGGAGTAACTGTCAAGGGGCGACCCAGCTGAAATCAAACAACAAAAACGGGAACTGTAATCCGCCTGAAATGGGAGGAGGGAAAGGAAGGGAGACTCCTGTATTCATCCGTCAATATTAATGTCCTTTGTTGTTCACCTTTACACAGAACAGCGAGCGCTACCCTGCTCCTTTTCCTCCTAACACCCGTGTCAGGGTAATCTTTCCTAAAAGCTATCTCGTTGCCTCGAAGACCCAAGCTTTCGGAGTCTCCCTCCCCATTAACACTCCACAGCTGTCCTCCAGCACCACCCCCACCATGAGCAGAGAGGGTGGTCAGAAGTAAAAACATTGCTGAAATATCCGTTCCCCTCCAAAGACCAAAGAGCAGAGCGGCGCAGATGTTGAAATTTACTAACCCCCGCCCCACCGCCTCTCCGAGCGCGCACACACACACCGGGTAAACCAGGATGGGAGGGAGGAGGACGGCTCGGGCCGGACTGTCAGAGCGGCTCTTCTGAGGACCGTGCCACATTCCGCACTCCGGGAATGTGGAAGGCAGAGGGAAGGTTCTGCGCCTCCCTTCTGTTTTGGGGATGTTCTGTCTCCGCGACTGTTGTCTCCCTCTCCACCCTGGGAAGTCTTTGCAGCCCTTGCCTTCTTTAAGGTAAAGGAGAAGGAGGGAGAGGAAAGCCGTCAGTTCTCCTCTTCCAACTTGACACACACACGCCCGGTAGCCACTCCAAACTCCGCAGGCAGAGCCCGCAGCAGGCGGGCTGGCCGCGCTCCCCCCAGCCGTCCCGGCACTCCCTCCGGGAGTCCGTGCCGAGAGCTCTCATCTGGCCTTGAGGGGCGAGACCCCGACGCGCAACCCTCTGCCAGGAGGTGGCTGAGCAAAGCCCCTAACCCGCAGCGCGATGCCAGAATTAGGCATTTGCAGCCGGGCTGAGCGAGAGGGGCACCGGGGCAAGGACGCGAAATTCGCACTCGCTCGGACTAGGACCAGAGCAGAATAAAAGTTCGCCCCGCGGAGACTCACCCACGCCGTATTTCTCGTGCTCCGTAGGTATCCACATGGCTAAACAGGGGTCCGGGGTCTTCAGGCTTTGTAATCCCCGCGCCCCTTCTCCGGCTCACAACAATGCTCAGCTCCCGAGTAGTGGCTGCAGCGCTGGAGCCCCGCGGCTCCACGCGAGCTGCGGTCGCTGGGCAGGGTCTGCGCTGGAGGCTCCTGAGCCCAGCGTTGACACCGCGCGGCCGAGGCTGCGCCGCCCGCAGCTCTCCCGGCGGTGGCTGCTCAGAGTCCTCCGACGCGCTCCCGGGAACCCGGAGGCGCAGTCATTGTTCTGATTCACTGAACTAAGCGAACACGCCGGGGCACTCTCCGGCGCACCCCCGCCCGTCAGCGCCTCTTCTAGCCCTCCCTGCCGAGCGCCCCGCAGCACGCTGGGAACTGTAGTTCTGCAACAGCTCCATCCCGGAAGGAGGTGGAGAGTTAGCGGCTAGGGGCGGGACTATGTCCCGCTCGCCACGTTCTATTGGTCCAGATCGTGACGGCACGGAGTGGGCGTGGAGGAAAAGCCGCGTCAGTGGGGAATTCGTTTCCAATCGCGTTTCCATTGGTCCCGCGTCAGTTCTGCGGCCCTCTTTTTTTTTTTTTTTTTTCTCAGCCGAGTAATGGCTGCTCCCAAGACCCAGGGGGCTGCTACCCAAGGGGAGGAGGACTCTGATGGCAACCGTGGTGGAGCCGGAGGTGTCATTTATGAGGGTGAGTACGGTGCCTCTGAGGTGCAAATGGTTTTTTGTCTTCGTTTCTCTCCAACCTGGAATACAGCTGACTGCTGGACGGACCTCAGCTCTAAGGCCGCTTGAGCGCGAAGGGGCCACGGGTGGAGCCCCGCGGGACAGGCTGGGGTGGGAGGAAGCTACTTGCTGGAGACTGTCTGGGAGGGAAGAGAAAATGGGATGAAATGGCCTTATCCGCAGCCAGGGAAGTTCCCTGGGTTCTGTCCTCCGTTTGGAGCTCCCACCTTTACTCTCGCTGCCGAGTGGACGTGGGTCAAGGTTTGCGCGTGTGTGAGTGTAACTCTGGAATTAGCTGTCCTCTTTCCTCGCCAGTAGTCTACCCTCGCCTCGGTTTGCTTGGTTTGGCCTCGAGAGATAGGTTTTACTTGTGTTCGGGCGGATTTCCATTTGCAAACTGGTTGGTCACTACAAATATTTCTCAGTTGTTGTCTGAAGGGAAAGTCTGTATGACTCTCACAGCTTCTTCCCCTGTCAACTGCCCCGGGCATTCTCCAGGATTGAACGTAGAACCTGGGAGATCTTCCCAAACTCTGGGTCCTTAGAGCAATAGGAAAGGAAATGGTAATTTGTAGTCATGGCTTCAAAGACAGTCATCACAGCTACTCTTTGGTTTTGCTTCACTTCCAGGTTGTCTTCTGACCCAGTATACAGAGCAAAAATAAAACTTTGAAAGCTGCGGAGGAGGTTCTCTTTAGAATCCCTAGCCCCTTTCTTTTGTTGTTGTTCTATCCATCTATCATCTATCCATTTATCAATGAGTCTTATCCGACTCTTTGCATCCCCATGGACTGCAGCACTCCGGGCTTCCCTGTCTTTCACTGTTTCCCTGAGTTTGCTCAAACACATGTCCATTGAGTCATTGATGCCATCCAACCATCTCATACTCTGTTGCCCCCTTCTTCTCATGCCCTCGGTCTTTCCCAGCATTAGGGGCTTTTCCAGTGAGTCAACTCTGCATCAGGTGGCTAAAGTATTGGAACTTCAGCATTAGTCCTTCCAATGAATATTTCGGGTTGATTTCCTTTAGGATTGACTGGTTTGATCTCCTTGCAGTCCAAGGGACTCTCAAGGGTCTTCTCCAGTTCCACAGTTTGAAAATATCAATTCTTTGACCCTCAGCCTTCTTTATGGTCCAACTCTCACATCCATACATGACTACTGGAAAAACCATAGACAGACCTTTGTCAGTAAAGTGATGTCTCTGTTTTTTAATACACTGTCTAGTTTGTCATAGTTGTATCCTTATAGTCTGTGTATCACTAACCTTGAAGGTGAAGTTGCTCAGTCGTGTCCGACTCTTTGCGACCCCGTGGGCTGTAGCCTACCAGGCTCCTCTGTCCATGGGATTCTCCAGGCAAGAATACTGGAGTGGGTTGCCATTTCCTTCTCCAGGGGATCTTCCCGACCCAGGGCTCGAACCCAGGTCTCCCGCATTGGAGGCAGACGCTTTAACCTCTGAGCCACCAGGGAATGGGCTGATACATAATTTAACATAGCTAGTTGTCTTTTTCCTTTTGATTTCTGTTTTGTTTGGCCACACCATGAAGCTTGCAGGGGCTTAGTTCTTTGACCAGGGACCCAGTCTAGGTCTCCTGCAGTGGAGACTCTGCCCTCTGCAGAGTCTTATCCACTGGACTGCCAGGGAAGTCTGTTGATGTTTTTTCTGTTAGGTCAGTTTATTTCTCTTCCTAGTTTCTTGTCTTGTCACACCAAAAACTTAGAGTGATAGACGAAAAGGTACAGAATAACAGACAAGTTACAGTTCAATTTGGCTCAAGCAGTGTCTTTTTTTAGACAGACACTCCTAAAACATGGGAACAGACTGACTCCAAGGGAGCTCTCCTTTTCCTTCCTGTTGATTCTGTTTGATATCCCACTTTCCTACTTCTTGAAAGGGTACAGAATAACAGACAAGTTACAGTTCAGTTTGGCTCAAGCAGTGTCTCTTTTTAGACAGACACTCCTAAAACATGGGAACAGACTGACTCCAAGGGAGCTCTCCTCTTCCTTCCTGTTGATTCTGTTTGATATCCCACTTTCATACTTCCAGTCTCTTCCTTTTGCCTATGGTGTGTGCAAAGTAGAACTTGTACCCACCACCAGTCAATGAAAGGGAATGCAAATGGGCATATACTCAAGGCTGATTGACAATTGTAAGTTATGTAACAGCAGGCTATGTTGTTTATGTCTTCTCATAATTCAGTCTGTTATGATTAGATGTAGAATGTTCATGAGCCCTTACTGGGCTCCTAAGTGCCTAAGGTTACTTGGAGAAGCCCCTTGTTTCTTTTGTATCCACTCACTGTGTGCCTAGGGCACATGTGCAAGAGTTGAAAAGTCTCTGGTTATTTTGTAGCATATCTATGAGCTCCAGCTTGCATCCCTTTCAGCCAGGCCTCCCTTGTTGCTCATGTCTAACTTCCTAACATAACAAATATGGTTTGAGGCTTAAATTTGGTTCTTCATCCTTGTCATTGTTTTGTTGTTGTTGTTAATTTCTCGCTTTGTGCTTTCATGGATAAATTGACATTTAGTCTTAAATTTTTGTCTTAGCACAGAGTTAGTGCTACTTCTTCCCACTTCAATGAAACCCCTAGTTCTGAAATTATTTCAGTACCTCTTTGGAGAAATTTTTAGTAAGTTCCATTCTTAAATATTGTGTTATATTCATACCCTAAACAGTTCATTGTGGGATATGCCACATAGTCAACTCTTATCTTATAGTAACATACTAAAAGATTTTCCAGGTTCTCAAAGTTCCAAAAGGCTACTTGTTTAACATTCGAAGATGGAATCTTTGGTAAATTTATCTCACCAAGTAACTCATAAAAAAGAAAATTGGGTATGCCTTTCAAAAGCGTTGTGTGACTTTTAAATACATTAGTCATTTTAAAATTATAAAACATTTAATCATCAAGAGTTCAAACCATTCAGAGGTGTGTAAGGTAAAAAAATCAAAGTTCTTGCACCACACACAGTCTCAGTCCCAAAGTAACAATTCTTGGGGGTTTGGTAAGTATTCTTTTCAATACATTTTATGTATGACACACATCTGTATGGTTTTGATTTCTTTTGAATAAAAAAGGATCATTCAGTGTAAGCTTAAAGATCTGCCACCTTCTTTCTTCCAGTGTTCTATTATAGACATTCTTCCATGTCAATACATCTGCTGCTTCATTCTTTTTAAAAACTGTGTCCGTAGTATTCCATAATATGAATGTGCCATATGTTAACCATTCCTCTGTTAATGAACATGTAAGTGTAGCTTTAGTTTTTCACTAATGTAGTGAACAGCTCTACATACATATCCTTGTCCACTGGGTGTATATTTCTTGATAAATTAGGTCAAAGGTGACACATGTTTATAATTGTGATAGATGTCAGATTTTCCCCTTCAATGGTGAGTAGACATTCCCACCAGTAATAATATGAGTATCCTTTTCTCCAGATCCTTACAAAACTGTGATGACCATCATTAATTCAGGATCAATGTTTAGATGACTATTAGAGCGAATTGAGTATCTGATGGAAAGCATAATTTTAGATTCCAGTTTATTTTCAACGAAAGTATTGAGCAGTGAATTTGCTATCTGTACCAGAAAAGAATTCCTCACTCTGATTCAGAACTGCCCAGTAGTCTCACTAATGGTTTTTAAGTCATAAGGTAAAGTTGTCGTTAAAAATTCCTTTGATAACCCATGTATCGTGTGACTTTATCCACATTCTTTTCAGTCTATGAAGTGTGATACAAATTTTGGGTGAAACTGCAGATGTTAAAAGTATGTATATTCATATTTTTTGTTAAGCAGCCAGTTAGGTAATCAACTATGTCTTTCCCTGTAAAAATCTTTACTTTCTTGAAAACTAAGTGGTTTCCCTCTAATTCTAATTAAAATGTCAATCTGTATGTTTAATATTTTGGGACAGAAGGGACTATGGAGTCTTTTTGTAGAAACCCTAGCAATTGTGCAAGATTTCTGCTGGAATGAATCACTTTGTGGTGTGCAGGAAGGTGTGACTGACACCTTCCCTGAGGTCTGTGTGCCACACTCCATCTTCCTTCAGAGAATCCTCTGATCGTACACACCACCACCTTCCAAACATTCGAACAGTGACTAGGACTTAACATTTTTCCCTAAAACTGGGAACAGATAATAAATAGACTCAACATTTCTCACACTTGGGGAGGTTCAGTTCAGTTCAGTTCAGTCGCATAGTCGTGTCTGACTCTTTGCGACCCCATGAATTGCAGCACGCCAGGCCTCCCTGTCCATCACCAACTCCCGGAGTTCACTCAGATTCACGTCCATCGAGTCAGTGATGCCATCCAGCCATCTCATCCTCTGTCGTCCCCTTCTCCTCCTGCCCCCAATCCCCCTCAGCATCAGAGTCTTTTCCAATGAGTCAGCTCTTCGCATGAGGTGGCCTAAGTACTGGGATTTCAGTACTTAGCATCATTCCTTCCAAAGAAATCCCAGGGNGTCAGTGATGCCATCCAGCCATCTCATCCTCTGTCGTCCCCTTCTCCTCCTGCCCCCAATCCCCCTCAGCATCAGAGTCTTTTCCAATGAGTCAACTCTTCGCATGAGGTGGCCTAAGTACTGGGATTTCAGCTTTAGCATCATTCCTTCCAAAGAAATCCCAGGGCTGATCTTCAGAATGGACTGGTTGTATCTCCTTGCAGTCCAAGGGACTCTCAAGAATCTTCTCTAACACCACAGTTCAAAAGCATTAATTCTTCAGTGCTCAGCTTTCTTCACAGTCCAATTCTCACATCCATACATGACCACTGGAAAAACCATAGCCTTGACTAGACAGACCTTTGTTGGCAAAGTAATATCTCTGCTTTTCAATATGCTATCTAGGTTGGTCATAACTTTTCTTCCAAGGAGTAAGCGTCTTTTAATTTCATGGCTGCAGTCACCATCTGCAGTGATTTTGGAGCCCCCCAAAATAAAGTCTACAACTGTTTCCTCTGTTTCCCCATCTATTTCCCATGAAGTGATGGGACCAGATGCCGTGATCTTCATTTTCTGAATGTTGAGCTTTAAGCCAACTTTGGGGAGGTTACTGGGGAAATTTTTCTGATGGAGGTGATTTCTTCTGACAGTTAATCTGTGCTTTCATATTGTAGCATTCTGATAGAGTCAACTTTTTTCCTTGCAAATGCATGCCCAGTAGATGATGATCAGGATAATGCTTCTTTGGACTTACAATGCATATCCCCCAAGCTCCAAACTCTGCTTTTGGGACCAAAACCATGTCTTGTTTTTGTCTGCTTGACCCTGTTCTTGTCACCTTGTCAGTGTTTAATAAATGTTTGACCAGAACTGAATTCTAGCCTGGATGATTGCAAAACCTTCATATTGATCTCACTGATTCTTGATTTTGCTGTTCTTAATCCACCTTCCAAAACTCAAATGTACTCATGGATCTTCACTTCACATGTTCAGTGTAACTCTAATGCATTGCATTTAAGGTTCTTAACGGATGTTTCCAGCCTTATCGTCAGACACACTGCTTCCCTTCCCAAATCTCCACTATCACACTTAACATAAAATAGGTTTTAGTCATTTGTTGGCAATTTTGTTTACACCAGTAGACTGTGAACTTCTTGAGGGTAAGAGGTGTCTTATTTTATTTTTATACATCCAGTGCTTATCAGAACTGTGTGTAGTAAACATTCTTTAGCAATCTGATGATTAGAATCTGTTTGAAATTTATCCAAACTACTTAAAATGATTGCTGTTTTAGGCAGAGGAATTGAAGAAGAATAAAAAACTGACTAGATGTTGTGTGCTTGTGAAAGTTATGCATACTAATTGGAAAATGTAGAATATCATCATGAAGTGTCCACTTGGTCAGATATAATCACAGCTAGCATTTTAGCATAGTTTTTCAGCCTTTTTTTAAATGAAGGGTTAGTTTTTAGATAATGATTAAACTTTTGAAAGAATGCTTCAGATCTGTCCTTTATAACCTTGAACTCAGAACTGAGTGAACTACTACACAGACCTTGAAGGCGTATTCCATTATCTGTGTGGCTGATACCCAGTTTTCCACAGGTTGTCATCTTTCAGAATTAAGGCTTAAGTCCAGTCTCATATATTTGACATGACAGTGGAAGGAAGACTAGAGCCTATCTTGGAAAAACTGTATTTAAATTTCAATTCTGACATTTAGTAGCTGTGTATGGTAGGTTTATTGCACATTTACGAAAACATAATACCTACCTTGCAGAGTGTGTGATTATTTCATTGAATTTTATATTTATGAAAGACTGATGTACTTCCTTTTATAAAGTTGGAAATCAGTAAATATCAGTTGAATTAAGTATAAAGATATACCTAATTGAACTGTAAAACTGCCTATTCTGATTTACTTAGAAACAATCCAAATTATGGTGTAACCAAGGGGAAGCTTAGGAATGTAGTGGTGACAACTACTTAGGCTGCCCATGCATTCCTAGGGCTTGTCAGAGTGTCTGTTGGTGCTCTGTACTGGTATTGCAACTATTTGCTCTTCAGGCTTTTTGTATTATCTTCTATACCCTTTCTCAACTCTGCCCAGCACTGCCCCCTCATACCCAGCTGCCAGCTCTTCACACATACACCACCCACATTTAGACTCATGGGCAAGAAGCTCAAATAACCTTACATACTCAGATGGCCTGGAAAGTACAGGCCAGAGCATATGAAGGAAGAAAAAGAGTTACAGCTGCTAGATTTGATGTAAGATTCCAAAGGGGCCTTCTTTAGAACATCGTTTGTTTTCCTTTAAAATGTTCATGGGACCCAACTTGTAGGATATTAAGAGGAGATATTATAATAATGATGATGCTGATGGTAGCTAACATTTGTTGAGCAGTCATTGTGCCAAGTACTGTTTCAAATGCTTTTGGAGATCTTATTTTGTCTCACAGCATCCCTGGGATAGATATTCATATTATCCCTTTTTTATTTACAATGGAGGAAACTGGTGCAAAGAGCAACTGGCACAAGGTCACACAGTAACTGAAAGAGAACTTTTAGTCCAATTACTATTAGAAAGATGTCTCATAGTAACTAAATTCCCTTGGATGAGGTCTGAAACAGACTTTCCTGAAACAAATTTGTTCTAAAGCTTATGTTACTATAGAAAGCAACATAGTATGAGAAAAGAGATCAGGCCAGGTCAGTTCAGTCAGTTGTGTCTGACTCTCTGCAACCCCATGAACCGCAGCGTGCCAGGCCTCCCTGTCCATCACCAACTCATGGAGTCCACCCAAACCCATGTCCATCAAGTCAGGTGATGCCATCGAACCATCTCATCCTCTGTCGTCCCCTTCTCCTCCTGCCCTCAATTTTTCCCAGCATCAGGGTCTTGCCAGGCCTCCCTGTCCATCACCAACTCACGGAGTCCACCCAAACCCATGTCCATCAAGTCGGTGATGCCATCGAACCATCTCATCCTCTATCGTCCCCTTCTCCTCCTGCCCTCAATATTTCCCAGCATCAGGGTCTTTTCAAATGAGTCACTTCTTTGCATCAGGTGGCCAAAGTACTGGAGTTTCAGCTTCAACCTCAGTCCTTCCAATGAACACCCAGGACTGATCTCCTTTAGGATGGACTGATTGGATCTCCTTGCAGTTCAAGGGACTCTCAAGAGTCTTCTCCAACACCACAGTTCAAAGCATCAATTCTTTGGTGCTCAGCTTTCTTTATAGTCCAACTCTCACTTCCCTGGTGGCTCAGAGGTTAAAGCGTCTGCCTCCAATGCGGGAGACCCGGTGACGACAGAGGATGAGATGGCTGGATGGCATCACCAACTTGATGGACATGAGTTTGGGTGAACTCCGGGAGTTGGTGATGGACAGGGAGGCCTGGCGTGCTGCAATTCGTGGGGTCACAAAGAGTCGGACACAACTGAGCGACTGAACTGAACTGAGTAGACGGACCTTTGTTGGCAAAGTAATGTCTCTTCTTTTTAACATGCTGTCTAGGTTGGTCATAACAACTTAGGATCAAATCCTGGTTACTTAACCAGCCACAGGCAAGTTAAACAACCTCTGATCTTCAGTTTCTCACCTATGAACAATGGGCGCTAATCATGTCTGTCTTGCTGGCATAATAAAACAATTAGTGAAGTGATGGGTATAATTCCTGGTCTTCAATAAATGGTGACTTTTATTTCAGTCATAGGTTCAGGAACACCTCCAGCATGTGTGCCAGTGAGGTACAGGTGCTGATTTTGAGTTCTACAACTTTAATGGATCTTTTTCATTTTATGACCAGGTTTCTATTAAGAGATTTGGTCAGTCCTTATAGTATCAGACACAGAGTTAATATACACTTATTATACTGGCATAGATATTTCATTCATGCAGAAGAATAGCTCCAGCCTCCACAACACACACGCATGTAAAACCCATCTTGAAACATTGAAGATGATATTGCCCAGACAGATAATAAAAATCATATTAATACTTCCTGATGCTCATCACCGTTTGATACCTGAAAACTCTTTCCTCTCCAGTCGGAAAGATGAGCTGAAGGAAAAGTCTTCCTAAAGGACTTTCTTCAAAGAGTTCATTTAAAAGGGAAGCGAGCAGAAGTAAAGAGAATCAGTTAATATAATGCCAAAAACTGTAAAATAAAACTGATTCTGTGAAAAATAAAATAGAAAAATAAAAATCATACTTTCTTCTATATATAGATTCATGCGCATTTAATAAGAAGTGTACCTAAACTGTCCTTCCAGCCATTGAATCTTTAAATACCTCTATTAACTGTTCATGGGGAACTTTGCCACAAACTGGGGTTCAGTTTTGCTGTGATTTATTTAATAAACTTATGAGACCTAATGGATTGTCATTTCACTGACAGTGCCTTGAAGAAATGTGATCTCTTGCTGAAACAAGTGTGTTGTATTGACTTCATTGACCCAAAGGTGAGCAGGGCAGCTTTTTCCAGAAGTGGTGATGGATTTGACTGATCAGTCTTCTGCCTTTCTGTACATCACAGCCAATGGTCTTTGTGACCAGTGTCATTTATTTGTAAAATAGCCAACTGGAATTGGGTGTTATCTTCAGGAACCAAGAAAAGTTTCTAGTGTTAAACAGGACTTAAACCTTTGCTTCATCAAGGGTGCAGAGAGAGGTTAGGGGGGTTCAACAATAAATGGTAGAATATTTTAAGTATCAATAATATAATGTAATACAGGATAATTTTGGGCTTTATGTATAATATATTTAATACATTGAATAAAAATATGTGGAAGGAAAACCTGGATTAAGAGTTAGAAATCTGGGCTTTGATCCTGAATTTGCTGCTTTGTCACAATGTGAACTTGGGGGGAAAAAAAATCATTTAACCTCTCTGAGCCTCAATCTCATAAAAATGCTGCAGGTTAATTACCTTACTGATATTATTGGAAGGTTGAGTGAGGCATTATATGTGAAAGCACTCTGTAAGCTTTGATACACTATGAAGATAGAGATGAATGATGTTGATGAAGATATATCACAAGAGGCAATTGTGAGTCTTTGGAATTGGACAAGCTGGATTCCAAAGTAGCTGTGAATTAAAACCTGTGTGACCTTTAACAAGTCATGTGACCTCCCTGTTATCATCACGACTGCTGCTACTACTGCAGCAGTCTGGAGGTAGAACTTTAAAATGATTGCAGGCTAATTAACATTAGAGTTTGACTCAAGATATATCCCTGATTTTATAATAATCCCTTTGAGGACAGGGACTGTCACATATAGCTTTGAATCACCTCATCTTCTGGGACAATGCTGTGCTGTGATGGCATTTGCTGTTGGATGGGTTGTGACTGTTGGTCAGCTCCATGTTGGGTGCTGTGTGGGGCACAAATGAAAAAGAACCCCTGGCCTTATCCTTGAGGATGTTTCAGTGCAGTTGGTGGGGCTCTACATTCATATTTTACCAGAGCTAATTGGAAAGCCCTTTCTGTTTCCATATTGTACTCTGGGAAGAATTGGAAACATTTGAATCTGCAATTTGTATTCATTGACTGAGGAGCTGAGCAGAATAAAGCTTTTGAACGTGGTTATTTTTAAAAGAAAGGAAATGCATGCTCCATCTCCTGGTTTCCCTAACACTGTCCTTATTTCGTGTTGTTTTTTTTTTTTCTAAACTGAAAGATGAACCCTCCCCCAAGTAATTACTGAGGCCCTGCCTTTAACAATTTTTTTTAGTGGTTTTATTCAAAACTTCAATTTGTTTTTTAAGAGAAGGACTTCAGAATTGTAATTGTGATTATTTATTTAACACAGTCTTTCTGTTATGTAACAAGCTGCTATTCACCAGTAATAGCCAATTAGAAAAGAAAATAATCTTGTACCACAAATCGTAATTACCATTATAAAGCAATTAATAGCAGGAACTGTTGCTGAGCAGTAACATAACATCAATCAAGCTATCTTTGCTAAAGCACCATACAGCTGATTTTCACAAATGGAGGAGGGAAGAGGAAAGTGAAAAAGAGTCTGAAAGCTTATTAGAGTTGCTTACATACTAGTTGATGGGTGACTTTTGAAAGCTTTATAAATATGCATCCTCATGAAGGAAAGTAATGGTGTAATCAACTGGGACTTTGAGTTATTTTTCTAGCATCAGTGATCATAGACTATATTGTTCGGTGGCGAGTTCACAAGGAGTCAAAAGATCTGGGTTTTAATCCCTCTTCTGCTTCTGACTGGCTCTGTGGTTTTAGAGAAGTTATTTGCACTGATATTTAAGATTTCCTGATATGTAAATGCGGGAATTCTTTACATTGACATTCTTTGAATAGATCATCTGTACATCCACAAAAGAAGGAGAAGGTAGACTTAACATCTAGGGAGCCTAATTATACATTAATTCTAGAGTCTGTGTAGAAAGAATATATATCTGGGTTTTCCCTTAGGAATTAGATACACATTAGTTGCACATGTTAATGTTACTAATAAAATATATCAAGTTAGAAAATTGGTGCAGAGCCACAGGCAACAGATAATTTCTAGAGTCTCTTAATCCAAGAGATTACGGATAGATCATTATGACATGTCTCATTTTACCCCATCCCTTCTCCTTTCCATATTTTAATAAATGATGCAAATCTGAAAGGGCTTTGATAGAACTGAGAATTAGTTCATTCAGAAAATTGTATTAAGCATCTACTGTGTGCAAGCTTCTGTATTTTAGATGCTGTAGAATACAAAGATAGAAGATAAGTTTTGCAGTCCAGGGTTTTATGGCCTAATAAGGGAAGATAATGAGGTATAAGTACCTGTATTACAAAGTAGAAAGTGTTAAGGGCCATCAGAGTGATCAGGATAAAGTTAAGCAAGAAAGAGATTGAACCCAGCAGGTGGTGCTTGGCCTTAAAGTTGAGTAGGATTTGAACATGCAGAAATAAGGCATCCTAGACTTAGGCAAAGGGAGGGAACAGTGAAAAACTAAAGGCATCTGCATCAGGTAACAACTTATTTCATTCTGCCCCGAGAAAATGTTAGGTAAATGGAACAATGAAAAAAGTTTTGAACAGTTTGAGGCAGATGATGTGCTTTCAAATGTTAGATCCTTACTCAGCAGACTTGAGGAAAGGAAATGATAAGATCAAACTTTAATCAGATAACAATGTACTGAAGAGGGAAAGTTGAGTCAGGAGGCATTGGTATGTGCCAGAGAAAGAGATACTGAAGACTCAAGGGTGTGTTTTCAGTCGTGTCTGGCTCTTTGCGACCCCATGGACTGTAACCTGCCAGGTTCCTCTGTCCATGGAGTTTTCCAGACAAGAATACTGGAATGGGTTGCCATTACTAGACTTTAATTATATGCTCTCTTTAATAAAGTCAGGTGATCCATCAGTCCTGTAAGGAAATTCCTGAGATTTGAAAGACATTCCAGGACAAAGCAGGCTGTGTATGGAGATTCTTTCTTTGATAGGTTGGGGTTTGCTTGGGCTCTATCATAANATGGGTTGCCATTACTAGACTTTAATTATATGCTCTCTTTAATAAAGTCAGGTGATCCATCAGTCCTGTAAGGAAATTCCTGAGATTTGAAAGACATTCCAGGACAAAGCAGGCTGTGTATGGAGATTCTTTCTTTGATAGGTTGGGGTTTGCTTGGGCTCTATCATAAGGAAGTTCCAGAGACGATAGGCAGAGAACTCCATAATGATGACAAAACAGGCATCAGAGTACAGACAGGTAGAAAGTCTGGTATCTGGTAGTGTTAAAGAAAACCAGAGCTGGACAGTAAAGTAATAAAAAACAGATTTTATTCAGCAGCTATTGGAATGGAAGGGAAGAGACCACCGTATAGAACTGGACTCAATTCTTAAAGAAAGGTAGGGATTTTTAGACAAGGAACAGGTTGGGTAGGTTAGGTGATAGAAACATTAGGGGCATTCTGGTGTAATGGAGCAAAGGGACCATGCGCCTGTGGTGCAGAAAGCCAAACTCTTTAACAGCAGGAGTTTGCAGCAAAGTCAGGATTTATTGCTGGGCTCCAAGCAAGAGAAGCAAGCCTCAGATCTGCTCCAAGTTGGTCTTGGAGTTAGGGGTTTTTTAAAGGCGAAGAAGAAAGAAGCTGGTTGTGACATTTCTGTGACATTTATTAATCGTAGTTTGGGAGTTAGGATGTCTCTGGTTCACAGTTCTCTGGCCAGGTGATTCATGGCTCAGGGGGTCTATTAGCTCATTTTGCCCTGGAGAAAGAACCTGAGTTTGTATGTTAATGATAATATCAATAACAGCAATTTTAGTCGCCTGACTCTGATTGTTTAGTGTTCAGTTAGCACAGGATTGAGGTCAGAGGGGACACAAAAGGGAATCAATTTTCAGATAGAGAGGTCAATCATAAACTCAGCAGGGCAACTGCATTTTAGGAGGACATAGTTTCACCAGTTATACAGACTCAACAAGACTCTTGCCACGGGCTTGCCAGGGTAGTAAGGTATCACCTGGAAGATAGTAGAGACAGAGGAACCCCGTCAGAGATGGAGAATGGGGGATTCTCTCCAGACTAACTTACCAGGATTCTTGCTAAAACCTGTCTATGCAGGTCTAGCGTGGCCTGATCAAGAAAAAGATTCAGAGGAACCTGACTATAAAGTTTGGTCAAGAAGAGAGTCTTTGTCAGTAACAGGAACACACCCACAAGAAAACTGGACTTGAGAGACAGGATTCAAGTCAGTTAAAAAGCCTTAGAGAAACAGGTTTAAAGGGACACATACTCTGGGTGAGATATCAAATCAGACAGCTTACAGAATCACGACAGCAGGTTGAAGGCTCAGTTACTAAAAAAGATATACAAGTTGAGGCTTCGTTCTAAGAAATTAGTCACATGCCCAGTGACTAGCATTCCAGCCCCAGATGGAGATGAAGCCAAGAAGACTGAGTTGGTTTAGAGCCGCTGGCTCAAGGTGGTCCCTGCTGGAGCAGAGCCACACTGTTGGTGTAGGATCCCTGTCATGCTGACTGGCAGTGCCGGCGCGGCCCTAGCTCCAGGCAGCTCATTACAGTGGCCCATCTGGCCACTGAACTCCTAACCCTGCGCTCATTAATCCTGAATAATCAGCCAGTTGTAATATAATTCTCAAGTATAAGGTGATAATAGCCTTTCTTTTTCATGACCCCTAGACTACATGGGTATTTGATGCTAGAGAAACAGGTTTAAAGGGACACATACTCTGGGTGAGATATCAAATCAGACAGCTTACAGAATCACGACAGCAGGTTGAAGGCTCAGTTACTAAAAAAGATATACAAGTTGAGGCTTCGTTCTAAGAAATTAGTCACATGCCCAGTGACTAGCATTCCAGCCCCAGATGGAGATGAAGCCAAGAAGACTGAGTTGGTTTAGAGCCGCTGACTCAAGGTGGTCCCTGCTGGAGCAGAGCCACACTGTTGGTGTAGGATCCCTGTCATGCTGACTGGCAGTGCCGGCGCGGCCCTAGCTCCAGGCAGCTCATTACAGTGGCCCATCTGGCCACTGAACTCCTAACCCTGCGCTCATTAATCCTGAGTAATCAGCCAGTTGTAATATAATTCTCAAGTATAAGGTGATAATAGCCTTTCTTTTTCATGACCCCTAGACTACATGGGTATTTGATGCCACAGAGAAAGATTCCTGTTTTGGATCTCTTTCCTTTTGAAACATCTTAGAGTTTTTTGACAAAACAGATGAAAATTCAATGTTAATTATTTCCCACTTGTTCATAAGGTATTTTTAAGTATCAGTTGTTATTGTTGTTTTCATAAACAGATTGCAGTTTGGTTTTACTTTCATTTAATGAAACTCAGAGTGCATCCAACCATATAGATTTACATGTTCTTAGAGTCTAAATGAATTTTAAAGTGAATTAAATCTGTAAGTAATGGACAGAAAAGAACTTCATTTCTTTGACATCATACTTTTGAGATACATTCATAGAAAATTGTGTTCTTGTTTTGGTTCATTTCTGTGATGGAAGTAGGTAGAGCTGATGTGAGTTTAGTATGCTATCTATGTTTTTAGGGACAGTATTTCAGGACTCCATTGATTTCTAAGGTGGAAAAAGTATTTTAACCAAAGAGACTTTCATGTGCAAATACTGAGTTAAATAGAATGTCAAAGCATTCTTACTTCAGGACTTTTTAGCATACAAATTTTTGTGGCTGTTAAAGAGATAAATGTTACATTACAGTTTCCCAAATATTAACTGCACTATCTTTTTCTCAAATAGCACCTATTAACATTTAATGAGACCCTAGTGTTCCGTGGAATTTGATTTGGCAAATGCTAATCAGGGTCATCTCCTCCATAAACTGATCATATTTATTAAGAGCTTAGACACCCTCAGTGGTTCCATCTGTAAACATCTTCAAGAAGAGATTGTTCACCCTGTTTCTATAATAACAGCTATAACTATTGTTGTTCATTTTATAGCTTTCTTGTTTTACTTCAGGCCCTTAGTGGAGAAGAAATAAGTGTAGAGTGTTAAACACAGTGTAAAAACAGTAAATACAGTTATTTGTTCTATCTCAGAGAGATGTGACATCCTCTAAGGAGCATTCCTCCCCGCCCTCCCTGCCCCACCCCCCATATTCAGAAAGCCAAAATTCTTTTGAAAACGTTCCAGGAAGCATTAAAATCAATATTTGTATAAACAAAACCTACCCACTTTAGCACAATATGAGAACTCTTCAAATTTTCTTTTGTTTATTTTAGTGTCCTGCTCTTAATATATTTGAATTAAGATTTGGATATTGAGTGATATAAAAGGAAATTGTTCTAAGTAACCAATCTCTGATCTGCTGTTCCAGAGCACTTAAGCCTATGCTTCTTATTAAACCAGGTAACCATAGCTATTTAATGCATTATTTAAGGTTATAAAATTTTAATTTACATTCTCCTATCAAGTTTCATTGACTTCAAGAATGTAGGTTAGTTGCAGTTTTTTTCATTGCCTGTGTTTGGCATCATTGTCAGAAATGTCAGAGTTTCTGAATTACTGTTTATAAATGAAATGATGAATCCAGACATCTCTTTGATGTAAAAATCCACAACTAGTGTGATGCAGAGGAATTTTTTATTGAAAGTTTTTTGTTGTTTTTTTTTAACAGCTTAGAAATGATTCATGGGGCCATTGTTATTCACTTCTAGTTAGCAGTGTTCAGAGCCAACTGGCAAGTTTCCATTTCCTCAGGATTCTCACTATTAAATTAAATGTGGTTTCAAAGTAAACTGATTTAGGCAAGCAGTGTGTAAGTGAAACAATTGGATTGCTCTTTTGTCACCTTTTCTAAAAATTACATCTTTGCTGGCCTTTTTGATAGTATATTAATCAGATTCTGAATTCACCTTATTTATAGATATCAAAAATTATTAGAATGTTATCAATATTCGCTGATCCTTGGACCCTTCTGTGAAATGCACACATACTTGTGAAAACTCAAACACATTTTCATATACTTATGGGCAACATTTTTTATGTTATATCCTTTATAAGTTATACTTCATAAATATTATAATCCTCATTACAAATATATACCTCCTCTGTTTCTCTTTCTGGGCTATTCATACTCATTTTTCGAATCTTAGCTTAAGTGTCACTTTTTATGTGAAGCTTTTCTTGAACCATAGTGTGAATTAGCTACACACTTCTTTGTAGCTTTAATCATATTACACTTTATAATTATCTAGGAGAATCCCATTATCTGCTTGTAGAGAGAAAAATTTTAATGCTAACAGTTCCATTGATATACGTTATGTTCATTTTCAAGGACTGCCTGTAACAGTTCACACAAACAAGGTGGTTTAAAGTGGCAGCAGTTGATTCTGTCTCAGTTCTGAAGGCCAGAAGGCAGAAATCAAAATGTCAGCAGTGCCACACTCCCTCTTCTCTAGAGGAGAAGCTCTTCCTTGCCTCTCTCAGCTTCCGATGGCACAGGGCATTCCTCGACTTGTGGCGGCATAGCTGTAGTGCCTGCCTCCTTCTTTAGCCTGTCTGAGAGGTCGGGTAGGCTTCATGAGGAGGTGAGACCTAGGCAGTGGTCTTGGCCAGGTGGGGTGGGTCTTCTTAATAGCGGAAGCTGCACGAGAAAAGGCATGGAGAACCCATACACCTGCATATTATCAAAGCCTGAGATAACACAGTAGAGGAGGAGACCAGGCTAGAAAGGGCACACCGGCTGTATTAAAAAGGAGTTTGTGGGCCATGCAAAAGAACTTGGGCTAGCTCCTACATGACGAGGAGTGCTATAAGGGTGACAAATATGAATCAGATTTTCTGTAGAGGAATAGCCTTGGGACAGTTCTAATGTAAAGATGAATACAGACTTGAGAGGCGCTTGTGAGACTAGCACATTCCTCATGTAGTCCACACTGGGGGCCAAGCTAAATGTGCTTGTTCATGCTCAGTTGTGTCCTACTCGTTGTGACTCCATGGACTATAGCCCTCCAGGCTCCTCTGTCCTTGGGATTTCTCAGGCAAGAATATTGGAGTGGGTTGCCATTTCCTACTCCAGGAGATCTTCCCTATCCAAGGATTGACCCTGCATCTCCTACATGGGCAGGCAGATTCTTTACCACTGAGCCACCAAATAAGTCTATCTTATCATCAAGATTGCCGGGAGAAATATCAATAACTTCAGGTATGCAGATGACACCACCCTTATGGCAGAAAGTGAAGAGGAACTAATAAGCCTCTTGATGAAAGTGAAAGAGGAGAGTGAAAAAGTTGGCGTAAAGCTCAACATTCAGAAAAAAAAAGATCATGGTATCTGGCCCCATCACTTCATGGGAAATAGATGGGGAAACAGTGAAACGATGTCAGACTTTATCTTTTTGGGCTCCAAAATCACTGCGGATGGTGATTGCAGCCATGAAATTAAAAGACGCTTACTCCTTGGAAGGAAAGTTATGACCAACCTAGATAGCATATTGAAAAACAGAGATATTACTTTGCCAACAAAGGTCTGTCTAGTCAAGGGTATGGTTTTTCCAGTGGTCATGTATGGATGTGAGAGTTGGACTGTGAAGAAAACTGAGCGCCGAAGAATTGATGCTTTTGAACTGTGGTGTTGGAGAAGACTCTTGAGAGTCCCTTGGACTGCGAGGAGATCCAACCAGTCCATCCTAAAGGAGACTAGTCCTGGGTGTTCATTGGAAGGACTGATGCTAAGGCTGAAACTCCAGTACTTTGGCCACCTTATGTGATAAGTTGACTCATTGGAAAAGACCCTGATTCTGGGAGGGATTGGGGGCAGGAGGAGAAGGGGACAACAGAGGATGAGATGGCTGGATGGCATCACTGACTCGATGGACATGGGTTTGGGTGAACTCCAGGAGTTGGTGATGGGCAGGGAGGCCTGTGTGCTGCAACTGTCTCTTATACACATCTAAACTGAT
The DNA here is from genome assembly GCA_006410635.1 of Cephalophus harveyi. Lineage (NCBI taxonomy): Eukaryota > Metazoa > Chordata > Mammalia > Artiodactyla > Bovidae > Cephalophus > Cephalophus harveyi. Next base: position 116,432 of record SJYT01082206.1, on the reverse strand, counting down.
TCTGTGAAAAATAAAATAGAAAAATAAAAATCATACTTTCTTCTATATATAGATTCATGCGCATTTAATAAGAAGTGTACCTAAACTGTCCTTCCAGCCATTGAATCTTTAAATACCTCTATTAACTGTTCATGGGGAACTTTCCCACAAACTGGGGTTCAGTTTTGCTGTGATTTATTTAATAAACTTATGAGACCTAATGGATTGTCATTTCACTGACAGTGCCTTGAAGAAATGTGCAGGGAGGCCTGTGTGCTGCAATTCATGGGGTCGCAAAGAGTCGGACACGACTGAGTGACTGAACTGAACTGAAACCATCATATAACCTTCCAGTCACAAACCAGCTATAATTTCTCTCTGCCTATAGGAAAAATCCCAAAATGAAAGAATATTTTTATTCAGGACTCCTCATTGCCTGGCCCCACTAATTTAATCTGCTGCTTCTCAACCATGGGGATAGCTGTGAGTTTTCTTTTTCTCCCTTGTTTGTAACCACACAGGTGTGAGTCCCACATTAGATGATTAAGGGGCAGAAATGGAAGAGTAAAGCCTGCTCATGAAGCACTCAATAGACTCTGTCATATGGAAATCTGCACTTTTAAATTTTATTTTCTAGATGAAAGTATATTTTTGAAGTTGTGTTTTTATTATTTCTATGAAATTTTTGTTTTCTCAGAAAAGTTGATGTATTTTCCATAATTAAAAATGACCAAAGTAAAAATTAAAAAAAAAAAAAAATTACCATATACCCCTGAAATTTTTGCTTTGATCCATGTCAAGTTTTGCCAGGTACTCCTAATTAAGCTCCAGAATTTTATACAAATTGTCTAAAAATTTTCAAACAAGACCTCACATCATTTGGGAGCGAAGATGATTATATATCTTTAAAACTGTGCCTGTGTGTGTATATGTAAAAAAAAAAATGTTGATGTGTTAATTGGAGTGAAGTTTAGTCAGAGTAATCCGAATGGGGGAATGATGCTTTGTTGCTGTAAATTTTCTTTTATTGAAAACTTACATACATATCTAATGCAAATCCTTAACTCTGATTTAGCACAGCTGATAAGTCCAAAGTCATCCTTTCAGAGGTATTTAGTCTTCTACTGTAATACTTCTTTTTAGTGATAAGCTGCATTTTGTGTGTGTGTGTGAGAGAGAGAGAGTGTAGTCCATTTACTTCTGAAGTGTCTAATGAATGCCATCTGATCCTAAAGATAGACTGCAGTTTTTCAGATTGCTTTTTTGTGCTTCCATCTCCACATTCCCCTGTGTTTCCATTTTGATAGTTTATTGTTGTAAGAGATTACTTCATTGCCCATAAATGTCCTTTACTGTTTTTCTTTAACATGAATGACATCTTTTTTCATTTCTGAAGCAAGGAAACATCAGCATGGTACTGTTTTATATCATGTATTAGGATCAAGTCACCTGTAAGACTTTACTAATTAAAAGAATCTTTTGGTTGATCAGTGTATGGCTTATCTTATGTATTCCTTCTTAATATCAGTTGCATTTGCTTGAAATCAGTAATTTGTGGGAGAGGAGTCTAATCTACTATTTCAGAAAAACAGACAAGATAGTAGTTTCCACTTCATTAGGAGAGAAAATTGTTATCAATTTAAAATATTCTGCTATTTTCTCTAGTTCTCTTAGTGAAAATGGAGTAGTATCCAGGGACTGACACCCCCTTCACCTAAAAAGGGTTTTTTTTCCCCCCTTAAACTACAGTGTTTTCAAAGCCTTTGTCCCATAAATGTAGTGTATTAAAGACTAAATAGATTATTTTAGAAGTGAATAATGAGATCTGGGGAATCAAGATAGAGATTTCAAGTCAATATAATTGGAATTAAAGTCTCAGGGGAAGACAACATGAACTGAAGGGAAAAGGAACAAGGTATCAACTAGACAGTAGAAGAAACTTTGTGAAATCAAATAAGATGTGTTCCTTTGGAGAATTAGAACAAAGCATCCTGTCTGGAATAGTTTGTAGATTAACACTTAAATTCATGCAGGATGATATTCTGAATTTTCAAGTGTTCCTCTGCAGTACCTACTTTAAGTTGATTTGCCTTCTTTGAATTAATTTGAAAGCCAGATTACAAATAAAGTACTGATAATTGAGCCCACTTCTCTGAAGTTACTGTAAGTGTAGACATATGTGTGCACAAATGATCCACAGCTAGTTGATGATAGTCTAGGCATTGTAAGGGATGGGTAAGAGTTGAAGCTGCTTACTCTCTGTCATATCCTCGCCTCAAGATCCCCTTGAGTCCTGAATCTGAGTAATAATTTAATAGCAGTTTTGTTGTTAGAGAGGTTGTGTATCATATGCTTTATGCAGTGTCCAAAGCAAGAGTCTAGTGATGCATTTCTTACCCCATCAACCTCACAACACTGAATTTTTGTCTGTAGTCATTGGAGTTCCATGTAATCTTGAGAGTGATGGCGGGTGGTTCCAAAACCTAAGGTTACTTTTCCCTTCCATTATCGGTGCATATTTTGAGAAATTTTGTCATCTTCTTAGCAGTCTAAGTCTCTTTGCCTAGAATCTCTTTTCCCTGACATTCTACTTTGTGTTGTTTAGTCACTAAGTTGTGTCTGACTCTTTTGTGACTCTATGGACTATAGCCCACCAGGCTCCTCTGTCCATGGGATTTTCCAGACAAAAATACTGGAGTAGGTTGACATTTTCTCCTCCTGGGGATCTTCCCAACCCAGGAATCAAACCCAAGTCTCCTACCTTGCAGGCAGATTCTTTACTGCTGAGCCACCTAGGAATCCCTTTCTGCTTTATAACCCCTACTTATTCCTCAAGACCAGTTTAGATAGCGCCTTTACCTTTTCAATGAAATGTTCCTGTTGACTGCTTGCCACCGCACAAAAGGTAACCCAGCATTTTCTCTTCTTAGTGTTTTATTTCCATCATCAGTTTCTGGTTTCAGCTCCCATTTTGGGATTGTGACTTCAATACACTCTGCTCCTATATTTTATGTTCAGGTGCTCAGTCAGTGATATCAGCATTATACCTGACATAACACTGGCCACTTGGATGGAATTAGACATGTGTCTCCTGTATGTCCAGGTCTGAGGCTGAGGCACCATTGGATTCATCTTTCTCCTGCCTTTTAGCTATTGGAAGGTACTGTCCTTGCAGAGTCAGAGCACTGAGTGTCCTCCACAGTCCTCCCCATGTTGTTAAAAGGTCATATTTTCTGGAACATCATTCCATGCTTGATTTCATTGTATCACTTCAGCTACATTTAGAAGATAAGCAAGTTACTGAGCAAAAATTGCAAGTTATACAACGAGCTTTTAGCAAGCAGTGCTGTCATTGGAACCCCCAAATCTGTTTACTCTTAGTGTATTACCATTATACTAAAACATATATTCTCTCATGTTATCATTTTAAATATCTCTGTTTGAATGGATAGCATTTTTAGGTAATTTTTGTGTATGGTACAAAGAAGTGGCCCAGCTTTTTCCTTTTGCATGTGGACATCCAGGTGTTCCAGCACAATTTGTTGAAAAGACTTGTTTCCCCAACTGAATTATCTTGGCATCCTTGTTAAAAATCAGTTGATTATAAATTCTGAGGATAAATTTATGAACTCTCAGTTCTCTTCCATTGACCTATATTGATCTTTTTTTATGCCAGTACCACCCTGTCTTAATTACTATAGCCTTTTAGAAAGTTTTGAAATCAGTTAAGTGTGAGACACTCAACTTGTTTTTCTGTTTCAAGATTTTTTTTTTAACTCACCTGCTGATTTTTTAGCATTTGAGATCAAAAGAAAGATACCAGCAGTAGTAACCCTTTGTTTTACCATAAAATAATCTCTTGAAATCTCTTCTTAATGGGCTATTTTCAGGTGCTGTTCTTTAATTACACTAGACCCAGGTAATAATTTGGGGTAGATGGTGTCTGAGCCTTTCTAGGCTTTAGTTTCTTCTGGTTAGATATTGAGTCCGTTAGACAGTCTTCCGTCCCCCTGCTAGTCTTTCAAAATGTCGGGTCAATAATTTCTTATTTCCTTCTGTAGTGAATAGGTAAATAAAATATAGACAAGAAAGAGGATTTCCTGGGAGTCAGTATTAATGGAGCACCCAGGTTGTACAATTGAAGTAAGTAAATATTAGAATGAAACACTTAAATGATTGTGAGTGCTTTGGTAAATAGCTTAAGTTTTATTGATCCTTAAAATTCTAAATATCTTTCACTAACACTCACTCACTTTCCATGTTTAAAATTAAGCACAGTCTAATAGTTTAAACTAGAACCCAAATGACACTTTTAGAAACATTTATACTATAAAAGGACGTCTGTCTGTGCAAATAAGATATCGTTCCTGTGACAGTGAATGCATTATTAAACCTGATTAAAACATATATTTATATTTCTTTGTCACCCATATGTGTCATAACGGACGTTCTTCTAGGCTCAGTNAACTAGAACCCAAATGACACTTTTAGAAACATTTATACTATAAAAGGACGTCTGTCTGTGCAAATAAGATATCGTTCCTGTGACAGTGAATGCATTATTAAACCTGATTAAAACATATATTTATATTTCTTTGTCACCCATATGTGTCATAACGGACGTTCTTCTAGGCTCAGTGTAACCTGTTGAGGTTTGAAGTCGTTTTTTCTGTTGTAATTTTAGATCATGATATACCTCTCTTCATCAGGTTGGTATGTTCTGGTACAGGTGACTTTAACTTCTTTAGAATTAAAACATAAAACTTATTGGATATGAATTTTTATGTAGAGAGAGGTATATTTTCTTTAACCAGATGGTTTTTAAAAGTAAATATTAAATATTCTCTAGAGCCAGACATCTTGGAATGTGAAGTCAAGTGGGCCTTAGAGGGCATCACTACGAACAAAGCTAGTGGAGGTGATTGGGAGGCCTGGCGTGCTGCGATTCATGGGGTCGCAAAGAGTCGGACACGACTGAGCGACTGAACTGAACTGAATATATCTTTCTGATAAGATACCTGACAATGTCTATGTTTAAGAAGTCAGTTAGATGCCTAATTGTATTAACTATCTGGATTAAAATTTATGGTCTTGTGATCAGTTAATATGTTTTTTAAAACATTAATTTACATTTTCTCCATGTATTAAATATAATTTTTATAATTTAGTAGTTTAAGGCCTAATAATATAGAATTATTTGTGTGATTAGAAAAAATTTTCAAAAGGCAGTTATGACCAGTTGAAGTGTAATGTGTTGTACACACTGCTAATCTAAAAAAAGAAGCACAAATTCTGTTATTTTATTTCACTTTGAATACCTGGTCACTGGCATACAGGAGCTCAGATTATGTCCATTGAACATTTATTTCTGTTTACAATGTTCAAAAAAATTCTTTTTCTCAATCATGTTCTTTTTAACTAACTTTCTGTTCAGGAACTTAACTCCTCTTGTTAGCTTTCTGATGGGTTTGTGACTACTTTTCTCCCAGTCATTTTTCCTTGTAGTTTCTTCAGGTCCTCATTTTCTCTTTTCAGTTGTCCCTTCACCGCCACTCCAAGCCACTGACAGCAGTTAACTCATACATTGCTCTGGGATCCACGGCTCTGAGGGCTAGTGCAGCTGGGTGAAGATGAGAAAGACTGTGAGCTAAAGTTTCAACCACCCTTTTCACACAGGTTGAAAGTGAAAGAAGGAAAAGTAAAGAAGGAAGAACAGGCAGAGGAAAGGAAGTGAAGAAGAACTTGGGCTCTTTGTGGTTGTGACCTCTTAGACCTTGTCCTGATGTTCTTTCCACACCATTCCAAGGGAGATGCTCCATTCACAGTTGGTTTGCTATGGTTGCCATAATACAGTACCACCAACTGGATACCTTAAACAGGAGAAATTTGTCATCTCAAAGTTCTGGAAGGTTCTAGGACCCACAACAGATTTCCCAACCTTGTGATCCGGCAGAGGGACCGAGAACCCCTGTTTGCTATGGTTGCCATAATACAGTACCACCAACTGGATACCTTAAACAGGAGAAATTTGTCATCTCAAAGTTCTGGAAGGTTCTAGTACCCACAACAGATTTCCCAACCTTGTGATCCGGCAGAGGGACCGAGAACCCCCAGGGAATTTGACTTTGGAGGGCAGTGGATTTGATTACAGAACTTCCACAGGCCTGGGGAAATAGACTCTTGGAAGGGACAAACAAAACCTTGTGCACACCAGGAGCCGGGAGAAAGGAACAGAGTCCCGTCCCCACAAGAGACTGAGCCAGACTTGCCTGTGACGGTCCAAGAGTCTCCAGCGGAGGTGTGGGTCGACAGTGGCCTGCTGTGAGGTCTGGGGCATGCTGAATATAACAGTGCAGGCATAAATCCTTTTGAAGGAGATCTCCATTACTGTCATTACACCTACCATAGTTTGGCCTCAGGCCAAACAACAGGAAGGGAACACAGCCACAGGCATCAACAGAAAATTGGATTAAAGATTTACTGAGCATCCCTGTCCTCTTCCCACCCCCCTCCCCCGCCCCTCACCTCAGAAACAGACCCAGATTCCTCCACAGTCACTCTCTCCCATCAGGAAACTTCCATAAACCTCCTATCCTCCATCAGAGGGCAGACAGAATGAAAACCACAGTCACAAAAAAGTAACCAAACTGATCACATGGACCACAACTTTGCCTAACTCAGTGAAACTATGAGCCATGCCATGTAGGGCCACTCAAGACAAACGGGTCATGGTGGAGAGTTCTGACAAAACATGGTCCACTGGAGAAGGGAATGGCAAACCACTTCAATACCCTTTCTTTCAGAACCCCATGAACAGTAAGAAAAGGGAAAAAGATATGACACTAAAAGATGAACTCCCCAGGTCGGTTAGGTACATAATATGCTCTGGGAGAAGAGTGGGGAAATAACTCCAGAAGGAATAACAAGATGGAGCCAAAGCAAAAACAACACACAGTGGTGGATGTGACTGGTGATGGAAGTAAAGTCTAATGCTGTAAGGAACAATAACGCATAGGTACCTGGAATGTTAAGTCCACGAATCAAGGTAAATTGGAAGTGGTCAATCAGATAGCAAGAGGGAACATCAACATTTTAGGAAGCAGTGAACTAAAATGGACCAGAATGGGCAAATTTAATTCAGATGACCATTTTATCTACTATTGTGGGCAAGGATCCCTCAGACGAAATGGGAGTAGCCATCATGGTGAACAAAAGAGTCCAAAATGCAGAACTTGGGCACAGTCTCAAAAATGACAGAATGATCTCTGTTCGTTTCCTAGGTAAACTATTCAGTATCACAGTAATCCAAGTCTATGCCCCAACCACTAGTACCAAAGAAGCTGAAGTTGAATGGTTCTGTGATGACCTACAAAACCTTCTACAGCTAACACCAAAAAAAGATGTCCTTCTCATCATAGGGGACAGGAATGCATAAGTAGGAAGTCAACAGATACCTGGAATAACAGGCAACTTTGGCCTTGGAGTACAAAATGAAGCAAAGCAAAGGTTAACAGAGTTTGCCGAGAGAATGCAGTGGTCATAGCAAACACCCTCTTCTAAAAATACAACGGACAACTCTACACATGGACATCACCAGATGGTCAATATTTAAGTCAGATTGATTATATTCTTTGCAGCCAAAGATTGAGAAGCTCTACACAGTCAGCAAAAATAAGACCAGGGGGCTGACTGTGGCTCAGACCATGAACTCCTTAATGCCAGATTCAGACTAAAATTTAAGAAAGTAGGGAAAACCACTAGACCATTCAAGTATGACCTAAATCAAATCCCTTATGATTAAACAGTGGAAGTGAGAAATAGATTCAATGGGTTATATATCTGATAGAGTTCCTGAAGAACTATAGATGGAGGTTTCTGACATGGTACAGGAGGCAGGTATCAAGACCATCCCCAAGAAAAAGAAATGCAGCAAGGCAAAATGGTTGTCTGAAGAGGCCTTATAAATAGCTGAGAAAAGAAGAGAAGCAAAAGGCAAAGGAGAAAAGGAAAGATATACCCATCTGAATTCAGAGTTCCAAAGAATAGCAAAGAGATAAAGTCTTCCTCAGTGATCAGTGCAAAGAAATAGAGGAAAACAATAGAATGGGAAAGACTAGAGATCTCTTCAAGAAAATTAGAAATACCAAGGGAACATTTCATGCAAAGATGGGCACAATAAAGGACAGAAATGGTATGGACCTAACAGAAGCAGAATATATTAAGAGGTGGCAAGAATACGCAGAAGAACTATACAAAAAAGATCTTCATGACCCAGATAATCACGATGGTGTGATCACTCACCTTTAGCCAGACATCCTGGAATGCCAAGTCAAGCATCACTATGAACAAAGCTAGTGGAGATGATGGAATTCCAGTTGAGCTATTTCAAATCCTAAAAGATGATGCTGTGAAAGTGCTACACTAAATATGCCAGCCAATTTGGAAAACTCAGCAGTGGCCACAGGACTGGGAAAGGTCAATTTTCATTCCAATCCCAAAGAATGATCAAACTGCTGCACAGTTACACTCATCTCACACACTAGCAAAGTAATGCTGAAAATTCTCCAGGCAAAGCTTCAGCAGTATGGGAACCGTGAACTTCCAGATGTTCAAGGTAAATTTAGAAAAGGCAGAGGAACCAGAGATCAAATTGCCAACATCCGCTGGATCATAGGAAAAGCAGGAGAGTTCCAGAAAAACATCTACTTTTGCTTTATTGACTACACCAAAACCTTTGACTGTGCGGATCACAACAATTGGGAAGATTCTTCAAGAGAATGGAATACCAGACTACCTTACCTGCCTCCTGAGAAATCTCTATGCAGGTCAAGAAGCAACATTAGAACCGGACATGGAACAACGGACTGGTTCCAAATGGGGAAAGGAGTATGTTAAGGCTCTATATTGTCACCCTGCTTATTTAACTTATATGCAGAGTACATCATATAAAATACTGGGCTGGATGAAGCACAAGTTGGAATCAAGATTGCCAGGAGAAATATCAATAACCTCAGATATGCAGGTGACACCACCCTTATGACAGAAAGCCATAAGAAAAACTAAAGAGTCTCTTGATAGTGAAAGGGGAGAGTGAAAAAGGTGGCTTAAAACTTTCAACTTAAAAATTTCAAAAACTAAGGTCATGGCATCCAGTCCCATCACTTCATGCCAAATAGATGGGGAAACAATGGAAACAGTGACAGACTATTTTCTTGGGCTCCAAAATCACTGCAGATAGTGATTGCAGCCATGAAATTAAGAGGCTCTTGTCCCTTTGAAAGAAAAACTATGACCAACCTAGACAACATAGTAAAAGGAAGAGACATTAGTTTACTGACAAAGGTTCTTCTAGTCAAAGATACGTTTTTTCCAATAGTCATGTTTGGGTGTGAGAGTTGGATCATAAAGAAAGCTGAGCACTGAAGAGTTGATGCTTTTGACCTGTGGTGTTGGAGAAGAGTCTTGAGTGTCCCTTGGACTGCAAGGAGATCCAACCAGTGAATCCTAAAGAAATCAGTCCTGAATATTCATTCACTGAAGGACTGATGCTGAAGCTCCGATACTTTAGCCAGCTGATGCAAAGAACTGACTCATTAAAAAAGTCCCTGATGCTAGGAAAGATTGAAGGCGGGAGGAGAAGGGTACAACAGGATGAGATGGTTGGATGGCATCACTGTTCGACGGACAAGAGTTGAGCAAGCTCCGGGAGTTGGTGACGGACAGGGAGGCCTGGCATGCTGCAATTCATGGAGTTGCAGAGTCGGACACGACTGAGTGACTGAACTGAACTGAAACACTTTTGAGGAGTATGCTTCATCATTACTTTTCAGATAAGAAAACAGAGCTGGAAAGTATCAAATGGTCACTGGCAGAGAACACCGCAGGTCCCTAGATTCTAGGTTTTCTATCCTATCCCGACTTCAGGAAACAGGCAGTTAGAGACACTATGGACATATATATACATATGAGAGTGTGTGCGTGCTCAGTCGTGTCTGACTGTGACCCCATGGACTGTAGCCTTCCAGGCTTCTCTGTCCATGAGATTTCCCAGGCAAGAATACTGGAGTGGATTGCCTTTTCCTCTTCCAGGGAATCTTCCTGACCCAGGGATCAAAGCTGTTTCTCTTGTGCCTCCTGCACTGGCAGGCAGATTCTTTACCACTGAGCCACCTAGGAAGCCCCTAGGTATGTATAAAGTACTCTTTTGCCAGGAAAGAGTGTTTTTTTTCTCTTCTCAGTGACACGAGAAAACCACAGCTCTACTCCTGTACTGGACACAGCAACAGTATTACCATGCTGTCCTGCTCTCTTCATTCACCCTTTTAGGAAATGTTTAAAGAACAGCAGGGCCCTATGGTGACAAAGACACTTTATTCTCAGCTCAGTGTTCCACTTGGCAGCCTTGTCTTTCTTCTCCTTAATTGCAATAAGCTAACCCCTTGCATCTCAAATGTCGTAGTAATCCAAAGGAAATAACCAAAGTGAATGTTTTGTTGTACATTCCTTAACTAATGAGGTAAGAGAAACATAAGTAATGAGTCTTAGCAGTACATGTAGTTTAGCAAAATATAGTAATTTGTATTTTTGTGCATCAGTGTACAAAAATTTTTGTAAACCCAAAAGGCATGAATAGAGTTAGTAAGTTATGTCCCAAAACTGATCCAGTGCCACAAATTGCCAATTTAGGTGGCTTGATTTAATAGGCATTGAAAAACCTCCATTCCACAAAAACCTCTCTTCTTTTCTGCTGATATTTAAAACATCATGTCTTTATCAGTCCATTGCTTTGCATTATACCCTACCTTCTGTGAAGCATTGATTTTAAAAATCTGACATATTCATTGCAGAGAGGCAAAACATCGTGTCACTCACCTCAGTAGAGGTCAGCTCGGTATGAATTTTACCAGTTCATTTACAAAATGAATTTTAAAATGAGTCAGTCAACAAAATGGACTCCTTTTGCTCATTGCTGAGCTGAGCACACTGGGGAAAAAAGCTTATTGTAAGGAGCTTCCAGTATAATTTATGAAACAAAACATATATACATGGAACAAAAGTGCTAGTAACAATATTTTATTGAATAACATGATTTGGTACATTAGAGAGAGGTGTTTCTCAAACTTTGTCCTTAAGCAGTAGCACTATTTTCCAAATTATCTTACACAAAATCCCAATATATAAAACCTCTGAAAGTTGGGCTTCTTTAGTTAAAGAGAGTGGGAGGAAGCCAAAGGAGCCATCTGTTCCAGGTGTCCTTTCATCACTGAAGGGGTTCCTTGGGATCTAAGGCATTTGGGATCACAATTAAAAGTCATTAAAGTTAGGACTTTCTGGTGGCTCAGTGGTGAAGAATCTTCCTGCCAATGCAGTAAACATGGGGTCAGTCCCTGATTTGGGAGGATCCCACATGCCACAGAGCATCTAAGCCTGTACACCACAACTATTGAGCCTATGCTCTAGAGCCCGGGAGCCACAACTGCTGAGCTCATGCGCCACAACTACTGAAGCCCTTGCGCCCTCGACCCCATGCTCTGCAGCAAGAGAAGCCACTGCCGTGAGAAGGCCTCATACTGCAGCTAGAGAGTAGGCCCAGATGCCCAGAACTAAAGAAAAGTACACGCAGCAACGAAGACCCAGCACAGCCAAAAATACATACATAAATAATGTGGTTTTTAAAAAACCATTAAATTTAGCACACAAACATGGGGAGAGTCTACAGAAGGGAAAATACACTCTGAGTCTGACAAGGAGAGGAAATCCCAAGTAGGAATTCCTCCTCAAGTTGTTGTTTAAAAAAAGACATAGTATGAGGGACAGTGAGAAAAAAACTGGGTTAAGGTAGGTAGGTAGACATTAGGTCTAAGCTAAAAAGCAGGCGTAAAAGTTGAGACTTGTTGAGAAAGAAAATAGGGAGGCACTAGGACTTAATCTCGGAGAAGGCGATGGCACCCCACTCCAGTCCTCTTGCCTGGATGCAGCAGCAGCAGCAGCAGCAGGGCTCAGTCTTAGGAACTGATGCAATGAAAGCAGACTTGAAGAGGGAAGATTGGTAGCAGATGCAAGATGGCTTAGAAACCAAATTGATTCTTATTCTCAAGTTATTCCTTCCTCTCTGTCTCAATTTCTTCTTCCTCTCTTCCTCTTAGTTTCATTATGTGAGAAACTGCAAGCAGGCCATCCACCTATCCTCCCCACTTCTCCATCCACAGAGTATGTGTGGTACCTGGCTGAGCTTTCTGTTTCCCATTCTGTGCAAAGGTGAATCTAACTGAGCAGAATGTGCATCCTTTCCACATAGCCCCTAGCCTTGGGGTCATCGTGCCTAACCGATGCCCAGTAAACCCCATAATGCCATTTTCCTTTCCTCTTAAGATTTTATTTCCTTCCCTGAATTCTGCATCTTCTGAAATCGGAAAGATTTGTATGCGAATCCTTATAGATCTCCTTATTAAAGGAGAATTTATACCTTAATTTACATAAGTGCCAGAAAATGGGCGATATGACTTGACTGTTTTCTCAGAAATGTTTTTTTTTTTTTAATTCAACAATTCCCTCTTTTCATTTTCTTGTGTACTGATGATTCCTCGCCAGTTGGTCCCCATAGCAACACTGGATAATGCTAATGAAACTGCAACATCTTAAGCTCTCTCCCACAGAGCATCTCTGTTAAAATAGCCATGAAACACGGTTGCATTTATTATTTTCTTTGCTTAAAAGAAATTGCTATTTTGGAATCTTTCCCATGATCAAGGCTTAACTTGCTAAACTTTCTGGCTTGAATTGGAGCCTCTGATTTATAGAAGATTTTTCGAAAGTGATAAACCACAATTGGAATGCCACTTTCTCCCCCTCGATGTTCATGCCCCATGTTGGTATATGGCGATGGTTCTCAAAATGTGTTTCCCCAGCAGCAGCAGCATCTGGGCACGTGTTAGAAATGCAAATTCATTTGCCACATCCCATACCTTTTGAATCAGCTACTCACAGAGCCCAGTGCTCTGTTTTTATATGTAATATTTTATTTATTATTTATTTGGCTGTGCTGGATCCTCACTGCTGCGAGGGCTTGTCTCTAGTTGTGACAAGTGAGGGCCTCACTCTAGTTGCAGTTCGGGGGCTTTTCGTTGCTGTGGCTTCTCTTGTTGCAGAACACAGGCTCTGGGCCTCATGGGCTCGGTAGTTGCAGTTCCTGGGCTCTAGAGCATAGGCTCAATAGTTTGTGGCACATGGGCTTCATTGCTCCTCAGCTTGTGGGATCTTCCTGGATCAGGGATCGATCCCATGTCTCCTGCTTCGGCAGGTGGGTTCTTTACCACTGAGCCACCAGGAAGCCCTAATACTGTTTTAACAAATCCTCCAGGTGATTTGGATGCACACTGAAGTTTGAGAACCACTGGGCTAAAGGATAAATAGAACTGTAGTAGGCAACAGCATCACATCCAGTTTGCTGGATTTTGCAAACAAAGTTAGAGATTATTTTACTTTTTGTTTCTTATAGCACCTGAATTTGTTTATACTGTGAAACATTGGCTGAATATAAATTTTTGTTAAGATAAAATATGACAGTGTAATTGACTTTAGCTCCTAAAAATGTTTTGTGATCCTTATTTATCCATTATTAACAGGCATTTTGAAAAGCTAATTAATTGCCAGTAAGTCTATGATAATAGGTAATGTAAAAGCATGTGGTGTTTTTTGTTTTTTGTTTCTGTTCCTTATGCATAGATGCTGACACATATCTTCCTTTTTGAAAGTACAGTTGACCCTTGAACAACACCGAGGTCAGGAACTCTGACCCTGCACACAGCTATAAATATGAATATAACCAAATTCACAAGTCCACATCTGCAAATTCAGCCAACTGCAGATTACATGGTGCTGTAGTATTTACTAATGGAAAAAATCCACATATAAGTGGACCTGTGAAGGTCAAACTCGTGCTGTTCCAGGTCAACTGTATCTTAAATAGTGCCTTTTCTGCTTATACTAATTCATCCTTTATATGCAGAAACACACCAAAAGCAGGCAGTAAAAGCAAGAATCTTTGGGAGGCATAATTTAGAGAACAAAAGATAGGAATCAGATGGACCAGAGAAGTGCAAAAAGGACAAGTTTATTTTGTTATATAAAGTTTTAAGAGGCAGTGAAACCTCAAAATATAGATATATCCAGGCAGAAATTTGAGCTGGAGACAGACACTCTGAAAGTTAAGGTGTTTAAAGCTGATGGTTATCACAGAGCTGAACCATCTCTGTACCAGGATGTTGGAACAAGACGTAAGGAAGTTGTACTTGTTGGTGATTAGGTCCAGTCTTAAAGCCGGACTGTCAGGCATTACAAAAATGAGCCAAATGGGGTTCAGAAACCAAGGTAAGTAAGATTCCCCTGGTTGGGAATCCAGAGGTTGATCCAACCAAACATTACAGAGTGATTCTTATCAGCACCTGGCAACTTGGTCCTTCCTCTTGATCACCACTGTCCTAATTCAAACCCTCTCTGTATATCACCAAGATTGTTGCTATTGCTTCCGTGTTGGGGTCAGATCCCTGAGTATTAGTAATATTCATCAGAATCCATTCATCATATTTATTAGTCAACTCAGTTGCTCAGTCGTGTCCAATACTTTGCAACTGCAGCACGCCAGGCTTCCCTGTCCATCACCAACTCCCGGAGCTTGCTCAAATTCATGGCCATCAAGCTGGTGATGCCATCCAACCATCTTGTCCTCTGTCTGCCCCTTCTCCTGCCTTCAGTCTTTTCCAGCATCAGGGTCTTCTCCAGTGAGTCAGTTCTTCACATCAGGTAGCCAAAGTATTGGAGCTTCAGCATCAGTCCTTCCAATGAAAGAATATTCAGGACTGATTTCCTTTAGGATAGACTGGTTTGATCTTGCAGTCCAGGGGACTCCTCTCAAGAATCTTCTCCAACACCACAGATCAAAAACATCAATTCTTCAGTGCTCAGCCTTTTTTATGGTCCAGCTCTCACATCCATAAAAGACTACTGGAAAAACCATAGATTTGACTAGATGGACTTTTATCGGTAATGTCTCCGCTTGTTAGTATGCTAAGTTTCTCATAGTTTTTCTTCCAAGGAGCAAGCATCTTTTAATTTCATGGCTGAAGTTATCATCTGCAATGATTTTGGAGCCCAAGAAAATAAAATCTGTCACTGTTTCCATTGTTTTTCCATCTATTTGCCATGAAGTGATGGGACTGGATGTCATGATCTTCATTTTTTAAATGTTGAGTTTTAAGCCAGGTTTTTCACTCTCTGCTTTCACTTTCATCAAGAAGCTCTTTAGTGCCTCTTTGTTTTCTGCCATAAGGGTGGTGTCATCTGCGTTATCTGAGATTATTGATATTTCCCCCAGCAATCTTGATTCTGGCTTGTGCTTCATCCAGCCTGGCATTTTGCATGATGTAGTCTGCATATAAGTTAAATAAACAGGGTGACAGTATAGAGCCTTGACGTACTCCTTTGCCAGCTTTGAACCAGTCCGTTGTTTCAGGTCTGGTTCTAACTGTTGCTTCTTGACCTGCATAAGGTTTCTCAGGAGGCAGGTATGGTGGTCTGCTACTCCAATCTCTTTAAGAATTTTCTACAGTTTGTTGTGATCCACACAGTCAAAGGCTTCAGTGTAGTCCATGAAGCAGAAATAGATGTTTTTCTGAAATTCTCATGCCTTTTCTGTGATCCAACAAATAGTAATATTCATAGTCCCCTGAATAACCTGTCTCTGCCTTTCTTACTCCTCAAAGTGCCTGTGGCCACCCTGTTTTGTCCAAGTAAGTCTGCTCCTCTCAGTTACTCATATTTGCCCTTAAAGTCTTAGTTCAAACAATGAACTTCTTCAACTTTGATTGACAGACTTAGGCGCTCTTTATACCCTGTATTTTTCCCTGTACTTATACTTACCATTATTTATAACAGATGCACACATTTGGTAATTGTGTCTCTACTTGTACTTTGGTAGCTGGATCCATGCTTTCATCTCTCTAATCCTTTCTCTTGGCTTGGTGCCTAGACTGTAGATTTTCAATAAATATTTTTGAAGTGAATAAGAGAGTTTTACCTACTATAGGCATGGCAAACAGATTTTGGATTTTCTGAAATAATTCTAAAGTTTTTTTGTCCTTTTCTCTCAACTAGTCCAACTGAATCCAACTCCAGCTGTTTCACTGACCCCAGATTTATCTCCTAAATGTCTTACATGCAGATATCACAAAAATCCTTAAAGTAAAATTACAATATACCAGGGATCTAGAAAGATGGAAGAAATGGAAGTACATATTAGTCATTTAAGAAAATCTCCAGGGAAGTCCATTAGTGAAATCTGAAAGTGGGAGTTTAGAATAGGATGTTTCTTCTGTGCTTTTTTGAGGTATTTAATTAATATAATTCTTGGACTGAATTGGTCAAGCCTTATAGAAAACCTCTTCTGTTCTTTCCTCTCTTTGCATGTCCATGTTATTCTAAAATTCAAAATACTAAGGAAATGTGGTTGGAATTGAGAAATAAAAAGAAATTCCAAATTCTTTCCATGGGTAACAGATTGTAGTGCCCTTTAATTTACCAACAGCATCTCAGAAAACAATATGATGTTTTGTTTAAGGAGCTTTGCCAGATTTCTGAAGATTATTATGTTGAATATTTTTCCAAAGGCCTTGCATATATCACTGACTGCAAACATCATGTCTTGATGGCTGTCAACAATAAACACTCATATTTTTACCTACTAATTCCATTCAGATATTTTAAAATAGCTTTCCTTTTTTTTGTTGTTGTTGCCATAGTTGCTCTTGCTTCACCCTCTTTGATGATCATTCAGTTAATCAAATGAATACTCACTTAGCTTCTACTGTATGCTGGGCACTGGGGTGGGGGATGGAACCAGTTTTAAAGTGGGAGAAATAGACTTTAGTGGTATTTCATCTCTCCATATCATAATTTGTGGCTTCAGATCTTTGGTGAGGAGAACTGGGTATAAAATAAATATGTATAGCAGAACCCAGGCCACAAATTCAGTGAAATTCAAGGGGCCGCCAGATAACAGAAATGATGGAAGTGGGCAGAAAATATCACTCTAAATTACTGCTATCTTCAGTATGATTTTGGAATAATAGGGAGTGGTGAAGATCATGGCAGGTGGGAACATGCCTCCACTGCCTGAGGAAGCAACCATCCGGATCTGAATTACTGACATGTGGAAATGGACTCCCAGTGTTGTCAGAATCTGAAATTGTTATATTTAATGTATAATGTACTTTTTCAGTTTTAATGGTGGTAGCTAAGTGATACTTAAATACTGTACATATCAAGTAAAATATATCATATGGGTAGATTTGGCATGAGGCTGCTAGTGTATAGACTCTGAGAATCTGAGCTTCCTGTGAATCAACTGCATGAGTTTTAACATCTAATTTGAATACACAGCAGCCTTTTTTTCTCCCTTCCTTGTTAGAATTACCAGATTAAGCAAATGAAGATAAAGCTTGCTGACCAGTTTTATTTTCATTTCAGATAAATAACTAATAACATTTTTATTGTATACCCCAAACATTACTCAGCATATACTCTGCAATATCATACAGTATTTAGAACATACTTATATTAAAGCAGTATTCGTTGCATATCTGAAATTTGAATCTAACTGGGCATTCTATATTTTATCTGACAACCCTATTCCTACTGCTGTCTCCTGTTTTGAATTTAAATTTGCCAGATAAGTGACCTATTGGTGAAATATTTAATCATTTTTCCTATTCATTAATAATTAAAAAATTAAAATTTTATTTTATTAAATGATGACTCAGTGCAAGCTGGGCATACCTTCAAATAGAAATGGGTTTTTTTTTGTTTCTTTGTATTGTTTTTAAATCTGGCTGTCTATGGGAAAGCCTTCTTATTTAGCCGTTATATTTAAACTTCTAAAAATATTTTTATAGTGTTTTACTGTTTTGGCACAAAAATAGTAATTCTTTCTGTAGTTCCAGTGAATATTTTTATCTATTTTTATCCCCATGTTACCAGCTTGCCTTTATGACCTTAAAAAAAAAAAAAAGAAAGAAAGAAAAACAAGCTATATCTTCGTAAATGTCGTTTCCATGTTAGCACACTGATTTTTATTTTAATCTTTTAAAAGCTAAGTTCTGAGCACTTTGCTTTGATAGTATTCTCCCTGATGCCCACATCACTTTGCAATGCTTTTGTACTTTTTGAAATTCTCCTATTCTTCCCTTCGTGATAGTAACCATCTGTATTAATAAGATAATAAACCAGGCTTGTTGCTAATGAATTGATTCTTTCAACTGCTAGATTTAATTAGAAAGACATTTAGCATGCCAGCAGATGTTCTGGTTTTGTTTAATTGTCCCCAAATATAATAAAATACAATGAATTTTTTTGCTTTTGCATAAATTAAGCCAAGTCAAGATTTCTTATTCTGTCATGTATTATAAAGGACTAAATGATGGAGTTTTGTAACCATTCTATTCCATATATCACAAGGAAAATCAGTTTCCTTCTAAAAAACACTCACCTTACTCTAACTGGCACAAAAGTAAAGTTGAGGAATAAAGACTATCCTGACCCTAAAATCTGTATAAAAGAAACTAAGCCAGAGATACATCCCAAAGTTGTTTTTTCCCCCAGTACTTTGATAGGAGGTGTATCTTCTAAATTATTAACCATTAAAAAAGTTATTTAAGAACTATAATTCTGGAGACACTATCTAGTGAAGTTTTTTAATTGCTTGCTTTTCATAGTTTTGTTTGCAATCTTTAAAGAGACTTTTATTTTTAAAAAAGAGAAAAAAAGGCAACGTTTTAGGAGAGATTTTGTTGTTCAGGGCTTTTATTAGAGAAATTGGCAGGGAAAGTTTTGAATATGTTAGTGCATGCCCAAAAAAAGTTACAGCTCAGACAAACCAAGCAGTCCTCACTTTGGGCTTTCAGTCTCTAGCATGCCCTTCCTAGAAAAGAAATTAAAGGATTCTATGCAGTATCCCAGATACCAAGTCAGTCAGTCAGTTCAGTCGCTCAGTCGTGTCTGACTCTTTGTGACCCCATGGACTGCAGCACGCCACGCCTCCCTGTCCGTCACCAACTCCCGGAGTTCACCCAAACCCACGTCCATTAAGTCGGTGATGCCATCCAGCCATCTCATCCTCTGTCGTCCCCTTCTCCTCCTGCCCCCAATCCCTCCCCTGTATCAGAGTCTTTTCCAGTGAATCAACTCTTCGCATGAGGTGGCTAAAGTACTGGGGTTTCAGCTTTAGCATCACTCCTTCCAAAGAACATCCAGTCCTAATCTCCTTTAGGATGGACTGGTTGGATCTCCTTGCAGTCCAAGGAACTCTCAAGAGTCTTCTCCAACACCACAGTTCAAAACCATCAATTCTTAGCACTCAGCTTTCTTCACAGTCCCAACTCTCAGATCCATACATGACCACTGGAAAAACCATAGCCTTGACTAGACGGACCTTTGTTGGCAAAGTAATGTCTCTGCTTTTGAAAATGCTATCTAGGTTGGTCATAACTTTTCTTCCAAGGAGTAAGCGTCTTTTAATTTCATGGCTGCAGTCACCATCTGCAGTGATTTTGGAGCCCCCAAAAATAAAGTCTGACACTGTTTCCACTGTTTCCCCATCTATTTCCCATGAAGTGATGGGACCAGATGCCGTGATCTTCATTTTCTGAAATGTTGAGCTTTAAGCCAACTTTTTCACTCTCCTCTTTCACTTTCATCAAGAGGCTTTTTAGCTCCTCTTCACTTTCTGCCATAAGGGTGGTGTCATCTGCGTATCTGAGGTTATTGATATTTCTCCCGGCAATCTTGATTCCAGCTTGTGCTTCTTCCAGTCCAGCGTTTCTCATGATGTACTCTGCATATTGTGTCCAACTCTTTGTGAGTCCATGCACTATTCAGTCCATGGAATTCTCCAGGCCAGAATGCTGGAGTTGGCAGCCTTTCCCTTCTCCAGGAGATCTTCCTGACCCAGGAATCAAATTGGGGTCTTCTGCATTGCAGGCGGATTCTTAACCAACTGAGCTATGAGAAAGTGAAAGTGAAGTCGCTCAGTCATGTCCGACTCTGCGACCTGTGGACTCCAGGCTCCTCAGTCCATGGGATTCTCCAGGGAAGAATACTGGAGTGGGTTGCCATTTCCTTCTCCAAGGGATCTTCCCGACTCAGGGATCAAACGCAGGTCTCCTGCGTTGCAGGCAGGTGCTTTAACCTCTGAGCCACCAGGGAAGCCCAAGCTATGAGAGGTCAGGGCAAATTCTGGCTCCATCGTCTGATAGCCATGTTATTTTGGAAAAGTGACTTGACCATGCTAAGCTTCACTTTGGTTTTGTATAAAATAAGAATGACAATAAAAATATCTACATTTTAGGATTGCTGTGAAATTGAAATGAGATGATTCACAATAGAGCCTCTCATAGAGGAAGGGATCAATAAATGCTAACTATTAGTTGGTATTTGCAGTCCCTCCATTTTAAAGATAAGAAAAATTAGGGCCAGAAAGTATGTCATCTATGGCTGAAGAACTAATCTCCCATAAGCAAAAATAATACAGGAAATACAGTGAGGAGGATACTTATGGTTCTAGGTGATAAATTTTTTGTGCGACTGAACAATGTGGGTATCTTTTAGAATATACTTGCATGATGCTTTCCTGTGGCTAGTGTTTAGCATATATAAATTAGTAACCTGGACAGTGGCACAGAAAGTATGCTTGTTAAGCCTGCAAATGTGAGGGAGGGAGAGCATGAACTTCTCCTTGAAAGAAAGAAGCAAGAAAATACGCTTCTACCAAGAAAAGTGATAGTAGTCTATTTGAAGAAGGAAAATCAGTTGCCCAAGTATCTGGTGAGGAATGAATGATTGTGATCAAACCAAGAAGCAAAAGCTCTATCAACCAGTCTGTGCAAAACAATGTATGATGAATGTAAATCTAAAGATTACTGTACCCTAAAAGACTTGAATAGATAGACTGAGAACTGGGTGGTGTCCTACTCTTTTGGGCACCATTGATCAGGCTTTCAGATAAGTAACAAGATAGGAATGGGTTTCCTGAATAGGTATGGTCTCACAGAGTATATGATGTCATCAGAGGAGACCTCTAATACAAATGGCTGAAAAGATGAAAGAACTTAGCGTTATTCACTTTGAAGAATTTGTCAGACTTTTTTTTTCCAGTACAGGCAAGATTCTCTTAGAGACGAAAGTGTACAGTTGTTTATTTCCACTGATATTAGAATAATAGGAAGTGGCTTTCAAACTGCAGGACAGAAGTTAGGATGATTGAAAAAAAAAAAACAACTTCTAAGTAATGTGAACTGTAAAACATTGCAAATGATTACTAATTAATACTATGCAACATTTGTAGAATTATTTAAATTTAGACTTTTTTTGTATTAGTTTCAAATTATTTTAGTAGGTCTTAACTAAAGGCAGGAGAATAGACTGGGTACACTCTCAAGTTTCCTTTCTATGATTTGATGATAAAAAAGACTTGATCCTATAAAGATTGCTCTGGCTTCTTTTCTATTGCAGCTACCCAAGGAACAGCTGTTGCCTTGACAACAAGGGACATTCTTAGGTTCCTCATATGCTAATAGGAAAACGGCCAATTTTCTTGTTCATAAAAGAAAACTGTTGGTTAATGTGTGCATCTTTTTCCCTCTCTCCCCCACCTGTCTCTCTTTCATTCTCTCTCTCCTCACATTACTAGCCACACTTACATGAACCTCAGTGAGAGAGTTAAAAGAAGATGAGAAAAGAAGGTAGAATAGTTTGTATTTTCAGCATCCTCACTGAAACTTAAGAAACTCATTCACAAAAGATTTTGGAGTAAGGTAATGCTAGAGGACTAACATGAAATCATCATTCAATGTGTAGAGAAGAAAAACAATGATGGCACAAATTTCTTATAGTATGGGTAGACACACCGAACAGATTTCAAGAGGAAGGACTCAATACACCTTCCCCAATGTCTCAACATGAGATGACAAACTAGCACTTCCAACTATCCAGGCACATGTATACAGACATCCACTTTTGACTAAACTGAGTAGATGGCATAGAGACCTAGCTTTACATAGGCTTACATGAATAAAACTACAAAACACAGCAGGAGAACAGCAATTACTTCACATACAATTCACTAAAGTAATGGGTAACAGTTATTTCCCCTAGCGCAAAAACCATAGAACAATTCCTCCTTTCTCCTTTGCTACCTGAACTGTAGCCAAATGCAGGCTGGAAAACAGATTGATAGCATAAAAAGTGCTTTGAGTAAACTTACCCATATATTATGTGGAGAGCTATAGCTCACTGAATTAATGCAGGCCACCACTCTGTGGTATTTCTTAAAGCCACAACTATAAAAAAGCCATGCTTCTTAGCCTAGTGGAATGGTGCTTTGTCCATGTAGCAGCATGGAAGCCACAGCCCTGTTCCACCAGACTTGTTTTTATATTTTGTTCACATGGATGATGTGTACATATTATAACACACATTTCCTTGTATATTGACCCTACCTTTTTCTATACAGTAGTTGTATGGTGGGTGTGCATTTTTGTTTGCAGTTTCACCACTCCCTGTTACCTCTCAAGGATTTTTTTGGGGTGGTATTGTTGTTAAACGTATTTTTCTTTCATAAAAATAATTCAGGCTTGTACAGAATATGAAAGAGTTCACAAAAGGGCAAAGAAGGATATAAAAAAAGCTCTTTATTGTTTTGAAGAGCAGTACTGGAAGCAAAGAAAGCTGATACCAATATATATATTTTTTATTAACTGCTAGGATAGCATAAAATGCAGGACATTGTTTCCTGCTTGTTTTCTTTCTCTATTTTTCTGTGTCTATCATGGACCAAGAGAGTAAGAACACTCCAATGATATACACAAACATACAGGTACGAGTAGGTGATGCTATATATTCTGATGATGTAGAGTGGCATTGTCAAGCAAGTGGGAGAATATAGAGGGTTTGAAAGGCTAAGCAAAACCACATTCAGTTCAGTTCAGTTCAGTCGCTCAGTCGTGTCCGACTCTTTGCGACTCCATGAATCGCAGCACGCCAGGCCTCTCTGTCCATCACCAACTCCCGGAGTTCACTCAGACTCACGTCCATCGAGTAAGTGATGTCATCCAGCCATCTCATCCTCTGTCGTCCCCTTCTCCTGCCCCCAATCCCTCCCAGCATCAGAGTCTTTTCCAATGAGTCAACCCTTCGCATGAGGTGGCCAAAGTACTGGAGATTCAGCTTTAGCATCATTCCTTCCAAAGAAATCCTAGGGCTGATCTCCTTCAGAATGGACTGGTTGGATCTCCTTGCAGTCTTAAGGATATTTTGAAAACACTTCTATTTGTGGCACAATATTGTTGACAGGTTTTGGAACTAGCTTTTCTTATCCCAAGCCCACTCGGCCCCAATATTTCCCACAGAATGAGAGGACCATCCTCTCGGTTGGTCCCACTTTTAAACAGTCACAAAGTCTTATCTTCTGCCTTTTTCTCTTTCCCTATTTTGCATCCTCATTACTGATCTCTTTTCCATTCATCTCCCCCATTTAAAATAACTCAGTGTGTCCTTATTGTCTATATGAAAAATTTTTTGCGACCTTTCAGTTCTTCCTGCCTCCTCTCATATTTGGAGAAAGAAATGGCAACCCACTCCAGTATTCTTGTCTGGAGAATTCCATGGACAGAGGAACTTGGTGGACTACAGTCCATGGGGTCACAAAGATTTGGAGACGACTTAGCGACTAACTCTATAACTCATCTCATATTACTCTCCTAGGCAAATGCTACCCTCAAAAGTCACTCCTTTCCCCATTCAGCAGTACTGAACTGCTAGTAATTTCTTGCTGCTCTCCACCTCCTAGGCTCAAAATTTTCCACATTATTGCATTATTAATATTCTGTCTACCTGGTATACACTTTCATCTCAGCTTTTCACCAGGAACCTTTGTATCCCCATCTCTGAGGTTTCAAATAAGACCTTATTATTTTTTAATGAGTGTATATATTTTATTGTTTTCTCATTGGCTACATTATTTAATTTAATTTTTATTCTATATTGGAGTATAGTTGATTAGTAACAATTTATTGGTTACAGGTGTTACAGCAAAGCGATTCAGTTATACCCATATAAGTTTCTTTTCTTTTTCAAACTCTTTTCCTATTTCGTTTAATCCAGAATATTGAGCCAAGTTCCCTGTACTATATAGTAGGTCCTTGTTGCTTTTCTGCTTTAAGTATGATAGTGTGTACATGCCAATCCCAAACTCCCAGACTATTCCTCCCCCCTCACTTTCCCCAGTAACCATAAATTCATGCTCTAAGTCTGTGAACATTTCTGTTTTGCAAATAAATTCATTTGCATCATTCTTTTTAGATTTCTCATATAAGCAAAATCATATGATATTTGTCTTTCTCTGTCCGACTTAGTTCATTTAGTATGATAATCTTCAGGTCCAAGCATGTTGCTGCAAGTGGACTTATTTTGTTCCTTTTAAAGGCTAAGTAATCCATTGTATATATGTATACCACATTTTCCTTATTCATTCATTAGATTGCTTCCATATCTTGGCTATTGTAAACAGTATAGCAATGAACATTGGGCTGCATGCATCTTTTTGAACCATAGTTTTCTCTGGATGTACACCCAGGAGTGGGATTGTTGGGTCATATGGTAGCTCTAGTATTCATTTTTTAAAGAACCTCTGTAATGTACTCCATTGTGACTATACCAATCTACAGTCCCACCAATGGTAAAGGAGGGTTCCCTTTTTTCCACACACTCTCCAGCTTTTATTGCTTTATAGACTTTTTGATGATGGTCATTGTGACTAGTGTGAAGTGATACCTCATTGTAGTTTTGATCTGCATTTCTCTAATAACCAGTGGTGTTGAGCATCTTTTCATGTTCCTTTGGTCCACCTCTCTGTCTTCTTTGGAGAAACGTCTATTTAGATTTTCCCACATTTTCTGATTGGGTTGTTTGTTTTTCTGATATTGAGCCACATGAGCTATTTGTAAATTTTGGAGATTAATCCCTTGTTGCATTGTTTGCAAATATTTTCTCCCATTCTGTGGGTTGTTTTTTCATTTTGTTTATGATTTCCTTTTCTGTGCAAAAGCTTTTGAGTTTAATTAGGTCCCATTTGTTTGGTTTTGTTTTTATTTTCATTACTCTGGGAGACAGATTGAAAAAGATTTTTGTTGCAATTTATGTCAAAAAGTGTTCTGCCTATGTTTTCCTCTAAGAGTTTTATAGTATCTGGCCTTAAATTTAGAAGGTAAGACCTCATTTAAAAATTATTTATTTTTAATTGAAGGATAATTGCTTTACAATATTACATTGGTTTCTGTCATATATCAACATGAATCATCCCACTCTCTCTTTTAAGACCTTATTTTAATAGTGTGACAGCTGTGCCCCTGATCCTCTCCCATGGAGACAGACATGCTTCCCTGATGAGTTCTGAGAGCTTTGCCAAACTGTGTGCACTTGGTATGCTTTAGCTTAGTTAATAAAAGTTTTGGAAGGCAGCATCCTACTCTAGTTTTGCTCAATGATACATGTCCCTATCACTTACTACAGAGAGCATGTCACATAATAGGTGCTCAGTGACTATACAATGAATGAATGAATAAATGTCCACTTCTGGGGACTTCCTTGGTGGTCCAGTGGTTAGGATTCCATGCTTGCACTGCTAGGGCCATAGATTCAATCCCTAGTCAGGGAACTAAGATCACATATGCAACATGATATGGCCAAAAAATTAAAAAGAAAAAAAGCCATTTTCCTTGTGGCTCATCTGGTCTTTGGATGAATGTAATTCCCTCCAGGTAATCTAGTTACACAAAGGAGATTTAGTGGGGAATAAATGGGGAAATGGTGGAAACAGTGACAGACATTATATTTTTGGGCTCCAAAATCGCTGCAGATGGTGACTGCAGCCATGAAATTAAAAGACGCTTACTCCTTAGAAGAAAAGTTATGAGCAACTTAGACAGCATATTAAAAAGCAGAGACATTACTTTGCCAACTAAGGCCCATCTAGTCAAGGCTATGGTTTTTCCAGTAGTCATGTATGGATGTGAGAGTTGGACTATGAAGAAAGCTGAGAGCCGAAAATTGATGCTTTTGAACTGTGGTGTTGGAGAACACTTTTGAGAGTCCCTTGGACAGCAAGGAGATCCAACCAGTCAATCCTAATGAAAATCAGTCTTGAATATTNGTTTTTCCAGTAGTCATGTATGGATGTGAGAGTTGGACTATGAAGAAAGCTGAAAGCCGAAAATTGATGCTTTTGAACTGTGGTGTTGGAGAACACTTTTGAGAGTCCCTTGGACAGCAAGGAGATCCAACCAGTCAATCCTAATGAAAATCAGTCTTGAATATTCATTGAAAGTACTGATGTTGAAGCTGAAACTCCAATACTTTGGCCACCTGATGGGAAGAACTGACTCCTTGGAAAAGACCCTGATGCTGGGAAAGATTGAAGGCAAGAGGAGAAGGGGACAACAGAGGATGAGATGGTTGGATGGTATATCCAACTCAGTGAACATGAGTTTGAGTAAACTCTGGGAATTGGTGATGGACAAGGAGGCCTGGCATGTTGCATCCATGGGGTTGCAAAGAGTTGGACATGACTAAGCGACTGAACTGAACTCCCTCCAGGTAATCTAGTTACACAAAGAAGATTTAGTGGCAACTCTGCCCTGATCTGGTGACTCCTCTTATATCCCTAAGTTGATTTATCTCACCTTACCTTGCCTGTATTACAGCTGACCAGTTAAATTGTATTTTTTTTTTTTTTGCTTTTTCATCAAGATGTCATTGCTGGATTAAGATCATGGCTTTTCCATGTTGCACAACCTACCCAAGAATAATCTATGCAATTCTGCCTCTTTGTGTTTATTCAAAGACTAGTGAGTTAATGAAGATACAAATGAAGGAAAGTATAAATGATGAAATAGACATCTGAAAGGTTTCTACTGACTTCCCTGTATTTGTATTAGAATCTAGTCATTAAAGTGATATAATTTACTGAACAAAATCATTTTATTAAGCCTTTGGTCAGCAGATTATTAATGCCTATATTATGTATAGAACTCATCTAAAATTAGTGATTACAGCTCTCATTTTTCTTTCAATGCAATGAAAAAGTGTAAAAGAATTTTCAAAGTATGTGAAAGGACTTTGTGAAATCACATGACAGTTAACTCAATCAAAATTCTATACAATAAACTAATGCAATAATAAAACTGTTCTAATTTGTATGTTAGTAGTTACATCTTCTCCCTATTTTATGATACAATGATACTTTCAAATCATTATAAATCTGTGAACTAATAACACATTTCAAATCTACAAAGATAAAAAAGACAAAAAACTTAATGATTTCTGATTCAGATCATATAGTGTTTCATTATTGTGTTTCAAGTAAATGAGTAACATAAATTAACTATTTGTAGGTTGCTGGGTGACATGGATTATTTTTGCTAATACCTAACTAGAATCCCTACTTTTCTACAGCTTTCAGCCTTTCATGATTCACAACGAAACATTAATTTGCATGGTTCATGTAGTCAGATTCAACAACAAACTTTGTTTATAAAATTTCACATATCTAAATTTTTTAGTATACATTATCTTCCAAGTGATTAATTGGTATGTCCATAATTATTATCATTGTTATGGTTGCTTCACAATAATAGTAACTAACTGTTTAGAAGAATAAGATGGACTATGATTTTGCATCTGGATGTTTTTAAATGTAATGACACAGAGTTCTGTGTGACACCAAAGATTTTGTCATTAGAGTGAGAATGAGATGAGGGGAAAAATTGTTAAGAGATTGTTAGGTTGGTATTTGGGCCAAAATTATTTCTGGGGGTTTTCTCCTTAAGTACATCCTTAACGCTGCATCCAGATATTTGGCTCAGATGTCAGGAATAATGAGCTTCATTATAATAGTGGACCTTGATGAGAGTTCTAGCTAAAAGAAAGAAAAGATTGAAAAAAAAGAGACGTTTGTGGTACTTTACATAGACAGACATGTAGCACCATCTACTGGATTAGAATAAATGAATAAAATCTGTAAAACAAGTGTTTCCACTAGTAAAAGTATGAAACTATGAATATTAATGCTTCCTATTGTATTGGTTTAGCCAGTTCTTTTGATTTTGAGGATTGTTTTACTATTAGATGAGCCTACTTTGCTATAAAGGGCCTTCTTTTCCCCTTTGTCCTTACATTTAGGAAATAGTCACCAAAAAATTGGTAGGTATTATTTTAGGTTACCCATCTACAGCAATTGACTTTTAATGTACATACACATGCACACAGAGGCACATCAAAAAATAAAATTGCGTATTTTTTTTTTTATAAAGCAGTGGTTTCCATTGGCAAACTAAATTTGTAAATGTAATTTCATAGAAAAGGGTATTAAAAAGTCTATAATCAAGGAGGTCTTTCCTCTACTGTTTCTCTACAGTAGAAAATGTTTTCTTTAAAAATAGTTATGGCTCCATTATGAGGAGAAATAAATCCTTAAAAATGATCCATTTGTTGATTCAGCAAGTATTAATCAAGGGATTACTATATTCAGTAACAATGATAAAAACATTGAAAAAATGGAACAATAATTTTAGTAATATTGATACAATATTATATTATACATATTTGGCTGAGGTAAGTTTTCCTTTGTAAAAACTTACATCCATTTGTTTCATTAACTGAGCAGCCAGTCATCTAATAGAGTCTTGTAAAATGTACAAGTTTACAAAATGTTATAGATACTGGTTAAGATATTCAGTACTAGAAACACATATCATATAGGGAGGGAAATTGTGGAACAGGACAATTAAAAGACCCCTCTGACCTTCTTCCAATGAGATTATTATCTCATTATTCAAGTCATTTTCTATTTCATAAAAAAATGCATTTCCTCAGGAGGGAATGAGTACCTAAACAGTTCAGTTGCAGTGTAAAAGCATTGCATGCTGCTGAGGTGCATGTTGTAGCTGGAGGCAATCTTAGAATTTTCTTCTAATCCTGAGGTTATATAAATGTTCTGAATCTAGTCATGTGCAGCTATATTAAGAACAAATTGCAAAAATTAAAATCTGAGAAAATGGAGATGTTTACCATGTTTCTGGATATGAAGACAATAAAAGTTTAATTTCTTCTTAAATTGTCAAGTATATTCAAGGAATTTCAATGAAAATTCCTAGGGTTCTTCAACTTTTTATGACCTTGATAACTTGATTGCAGGGAAGTGTTTGAAAATAAGAGTAGTTGTGATGATGGTGATGACGTGTTTGGCCCTACCATAGTAAGAAGTTATGCTACTGAAAACAGTTTGCTACTTTTGTACATATAGATAAATAAATCAATAAAATACCAGACATCCAGAAATATGTAAATTGTGTATATGAGAATTTAGTATACAAAAAAGGACACATTTCAAACTTCAGAACATAGACTATTTAAAAAACGGTGTTGGGAAAATTCCTATTTGTTTTGGAAAAGAACTATTAATCTACTTTGTTTCATACACAAACATAAATTTTATGTGCATTAAAATTTTAATGTCAAATATATGATTTTAAAAGTAATTACATAATTATAAAACTACTTGGGA
>SJYT01082206.1:56789-79936 GCA_006410635.1 Cephalophus harveyi | reverse complement strand
AGAGGGAAGAATGTCAACAAAAATTGACAAATGCAGAGTGAAGTATTTAGTAGAGGAGTGTATTGATTACTGCAATTTACTTTGAAATGCTCCAATAAATAACATGGATTGATAAATGTATAGATAGATATGTGATAACAAGAATAGTCAAACATTCATGGTAGGACCTAGGAAATGTCTAGATCTGGGGGATAATTGTGCTCAGTGTAAAATTATTTCAGATTTTCTGTATGGGAAGTACTTCAGAATTAGATGCTGGAGGTAAAAGATTACTTTAGCTGTTGAGGGAGAATGGATTTCAGGGGAACAAGAGTAGAAGAGGGCAGATTGTTGAGGATGCAATTACAGTGGTGCAATAAGAGATGATGATAGTCTAAATTGGAATGGTGGCAGTGGAGATGGGGGAGAAGTCATAAAAGCCAAAAGAAGATGATGTTTTAATAGGGAAGGAATAGCTGAGCTGAATGTAGCCCAGAGAGCAAAAGAAGTTAATGATGAATATAGCCATTGGAATATGAAGGATATTGATAGCAACATGAGCAGTGTCTGAGGTGTGTACAGCAAAATACACTAAAAACAAATTTTTAAAAAGCAAAAAAGATTAGGTGAAAAAATATCCTTCTTAGACACAGATGGAGAAGGCAATGGCAACCCACTCCAGTCCTCTTGCCTGGAAAACCCCATTGGCAGAGGAGCCTGGTAGGCTGCAGTCCATGGGGTTGCTACAAGTCAGACACGACTGAGCGACTTCACTTTCACTTTTCACTTTCATGCATTGGAGAAGGAAATGGCAACCAACTCCAGTGTTCTTGCCTGGAGAATCCCAGGGACGGAGGAACCTGGTGGGCTGCCGTCTATGGGGTCGCACAGAGTCGGACACAACTGAAGCGACTTAGCAGCAGTAGCAGCAGACACAGACACAAAAGTGCACAAAGAAACTACCTATATCATGAAAAACACTGCCATAACTCAATAAGAGAAGACAACCTAATGGGAAAAAATGGGCAAAAGATATGCTATAGAAATTCTTTGCAGAAGAAATATGATGTTCAGTCGCTCTCATAATTACTGAATTGTCAATAAACAATGAGATATTTTTCTCCTTAGGTTGTAAAATATTTGATACTTCATAACATCCAGAGTATGCAAGAATACTGTCATACTTTATGGGTATCCAAGACATTTTGAAAGAAATCTAGTGTTATCTATGAAAATAAAATCACTTGTACCTGTTTTCTATTAATTTTACTTCTAAGCAAATGTCATGCAGACACACATAAGTGTGTAAGGTTATATCTTATTCACCAAATAAAACCTTAACTGAAATTGGATTCCAATTTTGGAGATATTAAAATGTGAAAATAATTATACTCTATAATTGAGACCTAGAGTATTTTAAAGACATTTATTATAGCATTGTTTATAAAGTTAAAATTGATTGATAATATTGAATTTTAAGCTGACATTAAAAGACCAAAGATGTAATGTACTGATGTGAAAGCATGGCCACTGTTGTTAAATGAAAAAATGAATTTGCAAAAGAATGTTTGGAATGAAATAGTAAAAGGGTAACATCTACCTTAGCATTTGGGAATTAAATTGATTATTTCATGGTCAGTGAAAAGGCTTTTAAAACTTTGGGTTTTGTTTCTAAATCTAGATCCAAATGAATACAGTTATAATCTGGAAACTGTAGAATTTACAAAAGTGGGAATTGGATGATAGAAATACTGTGGCAATGAAGGGGAGAAGTAGGGATATTATTTAAAGGTGGAAAGGTAGAATTTGGAGGATGCATGGATATTTTGTCCAAAATTCAACATGGATACAATCATCATCCTGAAATTCAGGAAACAGAATTTGCAGAGATTTGGCTGCCAAATTTCTTATGTCCATGGGCCTAGAGGAGTACCCAGCAAAGACAGCTGCAATCATGCATTTGGCAGCTACAGCTGACACTGAGAGGGGTGGATCAACAGATCAGCACAGGCCAAGGCAGCTGCCTCAGTATTCACATTTTAAAATAATTGTTAAAAAAAGACACTGCTATAACAATTTTCAAGTATAAATAACTATGCCATCTTAATATATGCTAGATACTAACATTTTTGTTAGCACGGACGATTAAGCTACTGTGAAATGAAAGATGATCTCTATAAGCTATAAGTTATTTAAGCTGTAAAAGTCCATTATTTCATATTGGTCAACATTCCCTCTACAAGTTGTTTTCTCACAACCACCTTGGAGACTTAGGCATTGTAGAAATAGAGATTAAAATACCTTACTAACTCTAGTCTTTGAAGTCACTATTTCTAAGTCCGAATGATTAAATACATGGAAAACCATGTGAACACGAAGAGCCAAAGCTACAAAAGAGGATTTCAAAAGTATAGTGACAAACCAAGGGAAAAAACATTTTCAAGACATTTGAGGAAATATGAATGTGAAAAGATTGATCATGAAGATATTTTGATACTGTTAATTTTGTTAGATGCGATAATGAAACTGTGTTTATATTATAAAACATTAATAAGCTAAATGTTGGTGATGTATACTCAAGTAGTTATGGGTGAACTGTTAGATTTGTGTCTTACTTTAAAATGCTTCAGCAAAAGATATAGATGAAGCTAATATGGCAAAAAAAAAAAGTGTTAAGGTGATGAGTCAGTTCAGTTCAGTTCAGTCACTCAGTCGTGTCCAACTCTTTGTGACTTCATGAACTGCAGCACGCCAGGCCTCCCCGTCCATCACCAACTCCCAGAGTCCACCCAAACCCATGTCCATTGAGTCAGTGATGCCATCCAGCCATCTCATCCTCTGTCGTCCCCTTCTCCTTCTGCCATCAATCTTTCCCAGCATCAGGGTCTTTTCAAATGAGTCAGCTCTTCGCATTAGGTGGCCAAAGTATTGGAGTTTCAGCTTCAACATCAGACCTACCAATGAATACCCAGGACTGATCTCCTTTAGGATGAACTAGTTTGATCTCCTTGCAGTCCAAGGGACTCTCAAGGGTCTTCTCCAACACCACAGTTCAAAAGCATCAATTCTTTGGCACTCAGCTTTCTTTATAGTTCAATTCTCACATCCATTCATGGCCACTGGAAAGACCATAGCCTTGACTAGATGGACCTTTGTTGGCAAAGTAATGTCTCTGCTTTTGAATATGCTGTCTAGATTGGTCATAACTTTCCTTCCAAGGAGTAAGCGTCTTTTAATTTCATGGCTGCAATTACCATCTGCAGTGATTTTGGAGCCCCCCAAAACAAAGTCAACCACTGTCTCCACTGTTTCCCCATCTATTTCCCAGGAAGTGATGGGACTGGATGCCATCATCTTCGTTTTCTGAATGTTGAGCTTTAAGCCAACTTTTTCATTCTCCTCTTTCACTTTCATCAAGAGGCTCTTTAGTTCACTTTCTGCCATAAGGGTGGTGTCATCTGCATATCTGAGGTTATTGAGATTTCTCCCAGCAATCTTGATTCCAGCTTGTGCTTCATCCAGCCCAGCATTTCTCATGATGTACTCTGCATAGAAGTTAAATGAGCAGGGTGACAATATACAGCCTTGACGTACTCCTTTTCCTATTTGGAACCAGTCTGTTGTTCCATGTCCAGTTCTAACTGTTGCTTCCTGACCTGCATATTTTTCTCATGATGTACTCTGCATAGAAGTTAAATGAGCAGGGTGACAATATACAGCCTTGACGTACTCCTTTTCCTATTTGGAACCAGTCTGTTGTTCCATGTCCAGTTCTAACTGTTGCTTCCTGACCTGCATATAGGTTTCTCAAGAGGTAGGTCAGGTGGTCTGGTGTTCCCATCTCTTTCAGAATTTTCCACAGTTTATTGTGATCCACACAGTCAAAGGCTTTGTCATAGTCAATAAAGCAGAAATAGATGTTTTTCTGGAACTCTATTGCTTTTTCGACGATCCAGAGGATTTTGGCAATTTGATCTCTGGTTCCTGAGTATATGAGGATATATATTTAAACTTTATAAAAATTTAACTATGAACAGCTAAAATAAAACTCAGAAAAGGGGAAAAAAGCAACAGATAGTGAACTATTGTATTAGCAAAATTATTTGATCCTCAAGATTCCATGGTAGGGGTTTCCCTGGTGGCTCTCGGTAAAGATTCTGCCTGCAGTGCGGGAGACCTGGGTTCGATCCCTGGGTTGGGAAGATCCCCTGGAGAAGGGACCGGTTACCTATTCCAGTATTGTGGCCTAGAGAATGCCATGGACAGAGGAGCCTGACAGGCTATAGTCCACTGCGTCGCAGAGAGTTGGACACAACTGAGCGACTTTCACTTTCACATGCAGTGGTAGAGAGTATTCCAGCCAAGAACACCCCTCATTGCAGAAAGCATAGTTTGAGACCTGTATCTTAGTTTAGGTTCTGTCTGGTTCTGTCCACTTACCCACTTCAGGGAGTTTCGGTTTATTATTTAGCAACTGAAGGGATTAAATTATTTCACTGTTTTGTCCTTTCCAGTTCTGAGAAGCTCTACAACACAGGGCATAAACTCAAACACCTACCGGTGCCAAGTAGGTAATCCAAATGAGTTAACTGACGTGTTTGCCATTCTAGATCTCCTTTTTAGAGATTAGGAAGCAATACAAGTTTTTGTGCTAAATTAAAGATTTTACACATGTTAACAAATGAAAATGTAAAGAAAATAAAGGTGTAGGAACTCTGCGCTGCAAGTCAGCCACTTCTGCGCAGTTCACGTCTGCGGTAAGCTAAGATTGTAATCTGGACGACCAGAAGTTAAATCAGACGAGGATCAAAACATCCAGCAATGTTTCCAGGGAGTTAATTCTGCTTCAAAGTCCCTGTCTACTTCCGTCTACCGAGATTTCACCTACTAATGAAACTCAAACGCCACTAGAACATTCTTTTCGTCAGCTTTCATCTGCCGCCTGGCGCAGTGCGGATCCGTGCCTTGCGACCCCCGGGAGACCGCAGGCGCCGGATTTTACAGCCCCCGGGACCGCAGATGGGGGTTATCCCGAGCCGCACGTCGGACTGTTATGCCGGCACCTCGCAACCCCAAGGAACCTCTGCTACTACTGCTGCTGCTAAGTCGCTTCAGTCGTGTCCGACTCTGTGCGACCCCATAGACGGCAGCCCACCAGGCTCCTCCGGCCATGGGATTTTCCAAGCAAGAGTACCGGAGTGGGGTGCCATCGCTTTCTCCGAAGGAACCTCTGGAAGAGTAAATTGATTCTCTTCCCTGGGTGCTCAAGAAGAAAAAGTTGCCCTGGATTCAGGGACAGTGTTCTCGACCGGAAGTTTTGTCTCAGGACCTGAGCGCTTCCGGTTTGGTAACTAAGGGCGCGGAACGGTTGCTAGAGCTCGGGTAGCAGCTACTTCGGAGCTTTGCGAGCTCCTGGGATTGCCTCAGGTGCCGCTCACGGGTGAAATGAAAAGGTGGCTCTTTCTTCTGCGCTTTTTCTGAGGTCCCCTATCTATTTGTCATCATGAGTAGTGAATTCCTGGCGGAGCTGCCCTGGGAGGATGGGTTCGCTATCCCGGTAGCGAACGAGGAGAACAAGACACTGGAAGAGCAGGTAAGGATCAGGTGAAGAAGTCGAGATGGGGCGGGCGAGGGTAGAGGGGGCCTTTGGGGGTTAATTAGATGGTTTCAGATTTTGCTTTTTAAGTGAAGAACTACATTAGGAAATATAAGAGATCTAGCACTGAATACTGAGGAATAATAATGTTAATAAGTATCCAGTTCTGGGTTCAGATCCTGTATATCAGCATTGAGTCAGTTTCTTCTTCTTATGTAAACTTGAGATAAGTAAAACAATCATTTCACAAGGTTGTTATACTGCTCTAAGGGCATTAATATAGGTTAAGTTCCATTAAAATGTTCATTTTGGGTATTATTGCCATAATATGTCTTACAGGATTTTATATACTTAAGATGTGTATAAGAGACAGACCCAGGACTGATCTCCTTTAGGATGAACTAGTTTGATCTCCTTGCAGTCCAAGGGACTCTCAAGGGTCTTCTCCAACACCACAGTTCAAAAGCATCAATTCTTTGGCACTCAGCTTTCTTTATAGTTCAATTCTCACATCCATTCATGGCCACTGGAAAGACCATAGCCTTGACTAGATGGACCTTTGTTGGCAAAGTAATGTCTCTGCTTTTGAATATGCTGTCTAGATTGGTCATAACTTTCCTTCCAAGGAGTAAGCGTCTTTTAATTTCATGGCTGCAATTACCATCTGCAGTGATTTTGGAGCCCCCCAAAACAAAGTCAACCACTGTCTCCACTGTTTCCCCATCTATTTCCCAGGAAGTGATGGGACTGGATGCCATCATCTTCGTTTTCTGAATGTTGAGCTTTAAGCCAACTTTTTCATTCTCCTCTTTCACTTTCATCAAGAGGCTCTTTAGTTCACTTTCTGCCATAAGGGTGGTGTCATCTGCATATCTGAGGTTATTGAGATTTCTCCCAGCAATCTTGATTCCAGCTTGTGCTTCATCCAGCCCAGCATTTCTCATGATGTACTCTGCATAGAAGTTAAATGAGCAGGGTGACAATATACAGCCTTGACGTACTCCTTTTCCTATTTGGAACCAGTCTGTTGTTCCATGTCCAGTTCTAACTGTTGCTTCCTGACCTGCATATAGGTTTCTCAAGAGGTAGGTCAGGTGGTCTGGTGTTCCCATCTCTTTCAGAATTTTCCACAGTTTATTGTGATCCACACAGTCAAAGGCTTTGTCATAGTCAATAAAGCAGAAATAGATGTTTTTCTGGAACTCTATTGCTTTTTCGACGATCCAGAGGATTTTGGCAATTTGATCTCTGGTTCCTGAGTATATGAGGATATATATTTAAACTTTATAAAAATTTAACTATGAACAGCTAAAATAAAACTCAGAAAAGGGGAAAAAAGCAACAGATAGTGAACTATTGTATTAGCAAAATTATTTGATCCTCAAGATTCCATGGTAGGGGTTTCCCTGGTGGCTCTCGGTAAAGATTCTGCCTGCAGTGCGGGAGACCTGGGTTCGATCCCTGGGTTGGGAAGATCCCCTGGAGAAGGGACCGGTTACCTATTCCAGTATTGTGGCCTAGAGAATGCCATGGACAGAGGAGCCTGACAGGCTATAGTCCACTGCGTCGCAGAGAGTTGGACACAACTGAGCGACTTTCACTTTCACATGCAGTGGTAGAGAGTATTCCAGCCAAGAACACCCCTCATTGCAGAAAGCATAGTTTGAGACCTGTATCTTAGTTTAGGTTCTGTCTGGTTCTGTCCACTTACCCACTTCAGGGAGTTTCGGTTTATTATTTAGCAACTGAAGGGATTAAATTATTTCACTGTTTTGTCCTTTCCAGTTCTGAGAAGCTCTACAACACAGGGCATAAACTCAAACACCTACCGGTGCCAAGTAGGTAATCCAAATGAGTTAACTGACGTGTTTGCCATTCTAGATCTCCTTTTTAGAGATTAGGAAGCAATACAAGTTTTTGTGCTAAATTAAAGATTTTACACATGTTAACAAATGAAAATGTAAAGAAAATAAAGGTGTAGGAACTCTGCGCTGCAAGTCAGCCACTTCTGCGCAGTTCACGTCTGCGGTAAGCTAAGATTGTAATCTGGACGACCAGAAGTTAAATCAGACGAGGATCAAAACATCCAGCAATGTTTCCAGGGAGTTAATTCTGCTTCAAAGTCCCTGTCTACTTCCGTCTACCGAGATTTCACCTACTAATGAAACTCAAACGCCACTAGAACATTCTTTTCGTCAGCTTTCATCTGCCGCCTGGCGCAGTGCGGATCCGTGCCTTGCGACCCCCGGGAGACCGCAGGCGCCGGATTTTACAGCCCCCGGGACCGCAGATGGGGGTTATCCCGAGCCGCACGTCGGACTGTTATGCCGGCACCTCGCAACCCCAAGGAACCTCTGCTACTACTGCTGCTGCTAAGTCGCTTCAGTCGTGTCCGACTCTGTGCGACCCCATAGACGGCAGCCCACCAGGCTCCTCCGGCCATGGGATTTTCCAAGCAAGAGTACCGGAGTGGGGTGCCATCGCTTTCTCCGAAGGAACCTCTGGAAGAGTAAATTGATTCTCTTCCCTGGGTGCTCAAGAAGAAAAAGTTGCCCTGGATTCAGGGACAGTGTTCTCGACCGGAAGTTTTGTCTCAGGACCTGAGCGCTTCCGGTTTGGTAACTAAGGGCGCGGAACGGTTGCTAGAGCTCGGGTAGCAGCTACTTCGGAGCTTTGCGAGCTCCTGGGATTGCCTCAGGTGCCGCTCACGGGTGAAATGAAAAGGTGGCTCTTTCTTCTGCGCTTTTTCTGAGGTCCCCTATCTATTTGTCATCATGAGTAGTGAATTCCTGGCGGAGCTGCCCTGGGAGGATGGGTTCGCTATCCCGGTAGCGAACGAGGAGAACAAGACACTGGAAGAGCAGGTAAGGATCAGGTGAAGAAGTCGAGATGGGGCGGGCGAGGGTAGAGGGGGCCTTTGGGGGACTTTTTTGGTTGGCAGAAATACCCAAACCCTTTTATTTCTCTCGCTCCTTCCCTAATGCCATCTTTTCTTGGTTTATCTCTTCGGTACCATCTCTTTCTTTGCTCACCTGCTAGCCCTTTTCGGTACTTGCTAAGCGTTGATATCAGTCAATCCAATTGAAACGATAATTGGTATACATGACTATAAAGTTTGAATCTTTACTCCCTCCTCTTTCACTTCTTGCATTCATTTGCAACCTCCTGAGTAGTAGAGGATAAAAGGGCCAGCTTTTTCCTGCCTCAGAATTAAGCGCGGTTTGCAAAGTGACTTCTGAGATTTGCGTAGCAACAGTTATTTGCGGATGTTTGTAAACAAAACACGTATGGTTGACTTTTCGAGTTTCTTCCTATGATATTTGAAATGACTCGAGGAAATGTTTTCAAGAGGGATGTTCTAGTAAGTATGTTCAGTGTGCAGTTTACAGCTTTTCAAAGTGAGATTAAGTTGACATAGAACGGTATAAAAATATTTTACGTTGCAAGGAGTATTTGGGGGATTCCCTGGTGGCTCAGCGGTAAAGAATTCGCCTGCCAATGGAGGAGAGGCGGTTCCATCCCTGGGTCCATAAGATCCCCTGGAGATGCAATAGCAACCCACTCCAGTATTCTTGCCTGAGAAATCCTTCCATGGACAGAGAAGCCTGGTAGGTGTAGTTCATGAGAGTCGCAAAGAGTCCGACAGGACTGAGACTAAACAACAAAGAAGTATTTTAACCAGCTCGCAACCAAAGCGTAAGTGAGTGAAGTGAAGTCGCTCAGTCGTGTCCGACTCTTTGCGACCCCATGACACCAGGCTCCCCCATCCATGGGATTTTCTAGGCAACAGTACTGGAGTAGGTTGCCATTTCCTTCTCCAGAGAATCTTCCCGACCCAGGGATCAAACCCAGGTCTCCCGCATTGCAGACAGACGCTTTACCATCTGAGCCACCAGGGAAGTCCTGCAACCAAAGCATGGTAGTTGTTAAAAACTGTAACCAGCTCAGGAAACTTTTAAAGACCTTGAGTCTAATGTTCCATCATATGACAGTGTGTTGTGTGGAAGAGTCCAAGAAGAACCTATGATGCTTACACTGCTTTAGAGAATGGAAGACAAGGTCTTTTCTCCTCTGAGAAATGAAAATGAAAATCCTCCGCTCTGCTTCTTGAAAATATATTTTAAAAAATATTCTTACTTATTTACTTATATCTAATTAGATGGTTTCAGATTTTGCTTTTTAAGTGAAGAACTACATTAGGAAATATAAGAGATCTAGCACTGAATACTGAGGAATAATAATGTTAATAAGTATCCAGTCCTGGGTTCAGATCCTGTATATCAGCATTGAGTCAGTTTCTTCTTCTTATGTAAACTTGAGATAAGTAAAACAATCATTTCACAAGGTTGTTATACTGCTCTAAGGGCATTAATATAGGTTAAGTTCCATTAAAATGTTCATTTTGGGTATTATTGCCATAATATGTCTTACAGGATTTTATATACTTATTACTTGAATTAGCTATTTAAAAAAATATTAAAGAACAATTAAAGAATAATGAGGACCATAATCACATCACCTAATAAACTCTGATATTAAAAAAGCAACTCTTGAAAGTTTAAAATATTAAAACAGAAGGGTATAAAATAAAAAAATACAAGATATTCTCTCCCCAGAATACTCACTGTTGACCATAGATATGACTATCATGGCTTTAAACAAATATCCTAGACATCATGATCGACAGGTGTGTAGACAAAAAAGACAGGAGTATTATAAAAATAAGATCCTATTACATGTGCTATTTTTCGCATAGAAATTTAATTTTACTTGTGTTTAAGAGGAGAAAATGAAAGAAATTGTTGACTATCAGTGAATGTTACTTGGTTATAAGAGATAGTGGTTGCGAAAAAATTTCTGTAACCTTAAGAAAAACTAAATAAGAAAAATGAAATGGTTAAATTAAGTGTTTCTAAAAAGATTCTTTGCTTCATTTGTAGACAGTATGAGTTGACTCCCTGATCTTTCATTTTGCATCTTTGAAATGAAGAGATTAGCCCTCCTACCCTTTTTGCTACCTTCTTTTCTCCATTAAAAATAGTGGTTTTATTATTTTTATATTATCAAGGTTTATTTTATTTGCATTCTATTCAATGCTCTTAATTTACTACAAGTGTTTAGTCTTAATTTTATATTTAATATGATTTAATGGTCTTTTATACAGCTACTTTACTAAGTTTATCTTATTTTGAAGTTTTCACTTTTGATTCATCTTTTGATTGGTTGGATACTTTTCATGTGTGGTTGTTTCAAGAAGGGCCCACAGTACTGTGCTTTGCCAGTCTGGTTCCTTGCACTGCCTTCTTTAACTTTATATTCTTTAAATCATAGTATCAGATCATCAAGATACTTTCTCTGTGCCTTACTATTTCCTCCTGGAATCCTGTGTTTCCCAGCTGTTTTTTTGAAAGCCTATTTCCCAGCTGTTAACCTGTGAATTCACTTTATTCCTTTACTTGGTTGATGGTCTATTTCCTACATCATATATCTTCTTTTTTTCTTGAGTCATTCCCTTATTTTGATGAACTATTTTCTTGTGTCTCCCTAAGAAGTGTCTATGTGAGGTAAACACTCTGAATCTGAAAATATTTTTATTCATCTTCACATTTGATGATAATTTGGCTGGATAAAAAAATCCTATATTAAAAATAAAATTTCCACAGAATTTATCAAGAATTTTGCCCTATTGTCTTTCAAGCAGTGTTGATGGTGAATAATCTTACATTAAAATGATTTCCAGTTCTTATTTTTTTTAATTGATTTCCATTTCTTTGTAGGTTACTTTTTCATTCTCTGGAAGCTTTTAGAGTTTTGTTTCATCTTTACAAAGCAGTTTTAATTTTGGCAACTATATCAATCATATTTTAAATTTTCAGGTTATGTGCTTATTGCTTTTTTGTGTCACATGGTCTTGTTTTAGGCGTATATTATCAATTACAATCTGAGTGTGTATGTATGTGTGTATCTTTAGTTCTTGTCTTTTTCGTCCTGAATTATCTGTTTTCTTTGGAATCTTTTTATCTTGATGTCCCATACATTATGTAAGTTTTCAATAAGTAGCTGGTGATCCTTGCATATCCTTTTATATTTAAGAAAGAGGCAGTAAAATGTTGTTTGGGAGCTCTATGGAGAAGGAATTATCAAGTTGTGGAGAATGAATCATTATGTTTTAATTTAAAAAGCAGATTCTTTTGCTTTGGGTTAATTATGCAATGATAAAAGTCATAATTGACAAAGAAAATAAAAGTGATAAAGTACCAAACAGCACAACAGCCAAATACATAAAAGTAAAAGCTATTATAAATGCTAGTAGACCTTGACAAAAATATGCAGTGAGGTACTTCAATATCTGGACTTCCAAGGTGGTGCAGAGGTAAAGAATCTGCCTGCCAATGCAGGAGACACAAGAAACCCAGATTTGATCCCTGGGTTGGGAAGATCCCCAGAGTAGAAAATAAAAACGTGTTCTAGTATTCTTGCTGGAAAAATTCCATGGACAGTGGAGCCTGGTGTGCTACAGTCCGTGTGGTCACAAAGAGTGGGACATGACTGAGTGACTGAGTGCACACACACACACACACACACACACAATAGGCAAAAATGAAGATATGCAATATATGAATAATACAACAAAAGTAAAAACAAAGAGAATATACATCCTTTAAGTATAATATGTTCATAAAACATTTACAAAGGTAGATTGTGTACTAGGCCAGAGCAAAAACCTACAAATGAATGATTAACCTTAAATACAGTATGCTAAGTGAAATAAGCTGGACACATAAGGACAAATACTTGATATGGTTTGGTAAGGTATGATTACCAAAGGTATGATTCCACCTATATGAGGTAACCTAGAGTAGTCAAATTCATAGACATAAAGTAGAATGGTGATTTCCAGGGGTTGGAGATAAGGAGGATGTGGGATTAGTATTTAATGGATTCAGAATTTCAGTTTGGAAGAATGAAAAATTTTTGGAAATAGATGCTAGTGATGGTTGTACAATGTGTGGATATACATGCCATTGTACTTAATATACACTGAAAAATGTTTAAAATGGTAAGTTTTATGCTATATGTATTTACAACAATTAAAAATGAATGATAAAAATTTTATAGGTCACATTTTCTGATCATAAGCCAACAGAATTAATAATAAACAGTTAAAAAGATTACTCTCCATTATTATGGACTGAATGTTTGTGTTCCTTTCCCAGTAATTCATATGCTGAAGCCCTAACTCCCAATGTGATAGTCTTTAGAGGTGGGGTCTTTGGGAGGCAGTTAGGTTTAGATGCAGATTAGATGGAGTGGGGACTGGGATTAGTGTTCTTATAAAAAGAGGAAGGAGACCTGGAAAAGGTTGATCCTCATGCCAACCACTAAAGGGTAGTATCAAAGAATCTGCTAACCATCGGACAATTGCACTCATCTCCCATGCTAGTAAGGTCATGCTTAAAATCTTACATGCTGGGCTTCAGCATTATGCAAACTAAGAACTTCCAGATTTCCAAGTTGGGTTTAGAAAAGGAAGAGGAACTAGAAATCAAATTGCCAACATTTGCTGGATTATAGAGAAAGCAAGGGAATTTCAGAAAAACATCTATCTCTATTTCATTAACTGTGCTAACGCCTTTGACTGTATGGATCATGATAAACTGTGGAAAGGTCTTAGAGAGATGGGAATACCAGACCTTCTTACCTACCTCTTGAGGAATCTGTATGTGGGTCAAGAAGCAACAGTTAGAACCCTGTATGGAACAACTGATTGGTTTAAGATTGAGAAAGGAGTATGACAGGGCTGTCTGCTGTCACCTGTTTGTTTAACCTATATGCTGAACATATCATGAGAAATGCTGGGCTGGGTGAATTACAAACTGAAATCAAGATAAGCAGGACCTCAGCAACCTCAGATATGTGCTAATGGCAGAAAGCAAAGAGGAACTAAAGAGCCTCCTGATGAGGGTGAAGGAGGAGAGTGATAAGCCGGCTTAAGACTAAATATTAAAAAAACTAAGATCATGGCATCCAGCCCCATTACTGCATGGCAAATAGAGGGGGAAAATGTGGAAGAAGTGACAGATTTCCTCTTGCTGGGCTCCAAAATCACTGCAGATGGTGACTGCAGCCATGAAATCAGAAGACGTTTGCTTTTTGGCAGAAAAGCAATGACAAACCTAGACAGTGTGTAGAAAAACAGACATTACTCTGCCAACAAAGATCTGTATAGTCAAGGCTATGGTCTTTCCAGTTGTCACATACGGTTGTGAGAGCTGGACCATAAAGAAGGCAGAATGCCAAAGAATTGATACTTTCAAACTGTGGTACTGGAGAAAACTCTTATACGTCCCTTGGACTGCAGGAGATTAAACCAGTCAATCTTAAGGGAGATCAACCCTGAATATTCACTGGAAGGACTGTTGCTGAAGCTGAAGCTCCAGTATTTTGGTCATCTCGTGTGAACGGACAACTCATAGGAAAAGTCCCTGTTGCTGGGAAAGATTGCGGGCAGAAGGAGAAGAGGGTATCAGAGCATGAAATGACAGGATGGCATCACCGATGCAATGAATATGAGTTTGGGCAAACTCCGGGAGATGAAGAGGGACAGGGAAGCCTGGTGTGCTGCAGTTCATGGGTTTGGAAACAGTTGGACATGACTGGATGACTGAACAATCAGAAGAGTAAGAGAGACTGTGGTCTTTAGAGGTAGGGCCTTTGGGAGTTCTAGACTGGGGGGCTCCAATACTTTGGTCACCTGATGCAAAGAGCCAATTCATTGGAAAAGACCCTGACGCCCTGATGCTGGGAAAGATTGAGGGCAGGAGGAGAACGGGACAACAGAGGATGAGATGGTTGGATGGCATCATCAACTCAATGGATTTGAGTTTGAGCAAACTCTGGGAGATAGTGAAGGACAGGGAAGCCTGAGATGCTGCAGTCCATGAGGTTGCAAAGAGTTGGACATAACTGAGCCACTGAACAATGACAAAAAGATATAGGGGAGAGGGGGTTGCACTGGGATTAGTGCTCTTGTAAGAAGAGGAAGAGAGACCAGGGCTCTTTCTGTCATGTGAGGGCACAATGAGAAGTCAGTCATTTGCAAGTCAGGAAGAAAAATTTCACTGAAACCAAATTGACTGGCGCTTTGATCTTGGACCTACTTGCCTCCATAATTGTGAGAAATAAGCTTCCATTGTTTTAGCCACCCAGTCTATGATTTTTTGTTATGGCAGTCTGAACTGACTAAGGTAGACATCTTAAATGCTTAGGCAAGTTTCTCAGAAATACATTCTGAATTGTTGTTGTTGTTCAGTCACCCAGTCATGTCCAACTCTTTATCCCCCCTTGGATTGTAGCACACCAAGCTTCCCTGCCCCTCAGCATCTGG
This sequence comes from Cephalophus harveyi, assembly GCA_006410635.1. Lineage (NCBI taxonomy): Eukaryota > Metazoa > Chordata > Mammalia > Artiodactyla > Bovidae > Cephalophus > Cephalophus harveyi. The sequence continues at coordinate 64,973 of SJYT01082206.1, read as the reverse complement.
ATAGCTTTATATCAAAGAGAAATTGAAAGGGGAAAAAAATAACCTTTTAGAAAACAGTAAAAGGAGACTACTTCGTACCCACCACCATGTGTTCTCATTCATGTCCAGCTCTTTGGACTTCATAGACTGGAGCCCACCAGGCTTGTCTGTCCATGGAATGAAAAACAGCAAAAATCTTACAGAAAACTTGTAGCTTTAAATTCCTTTATATTTAAATCAGTGTCTTAGCTTGGGTTGCTTTACTGAAATAACATAGACTCAATAAAAAACAGACATTTATTTCTCAAAATTTTGAACGCTAGAAGTCAAGATCAGGGTGCCATATTGGGTGAATATATTGGGTTAGAGCCCTCTTCCTGGCCTGTAGATGGCTGCCTTCTGGCTCTGTTCTTGTATGGCTAAGACAGAGTGAGCTCTGATCTCTCTTACTTTTCTTCAGTTCAGTTCTGTCACTCAGTCGTGTCCCACTCTTTGCGACCCCATGAATCACAGCACACCAGGCCTCCCTCTCCATCACCAACTCCCAGGTTCACTCAAACTCATGTCCATCAAGTCAGTGATGCCATCCAGCCATCTCATCCTCTGTCGTCCCCTTTTCCTCCTGCCCCCAATCCTTCCCAGCATCAGAGTCTTTTCCAATGAGTCAACTCTTCGCATGAGGTGGCCAAAGTATTGGAGTTTCAGCTTTAGCATCAGTCCTTCCAATGAACACCCAGCACTGATCTCCTTTAGGATGGACTGGTTGGATCTCCTTGCAGTCCAAGGGACTCTCAAGAGTCTTCTCCAACACCACAGTTCAAAAGCATCAACTCTTTGGCGCTCAGCTTTCTTCAAAGTCCAACTCTCACATCCATATATGACCACTGGAAAAACCATAGCCTTGACTAGATGGACCTTTGTTGGCAAAGTAATGTCTCTGCTTTTGAATATGCTGTCTAGGTTGGTCATAACTTTCCTTCCAAGGAGTAAATGTCTTTTAATTTCATGGCTGCAATCACCATCTGCAGTGATTTTGGAGCCCAAAAATATAAAGTCAGCCACTGTTTCCACTGTTTCCCCATCTATTTCTCATGAAGTGATGGGACCAGATGTCATGATCTTCGTTTTCTGAATGTTGAGTTTTAAGCCAACTTTTTCACACTCTTCTTTCACTTTCATCAAGAGGCTTTTCAGCTCCTCTTCACTTTCTGCCATAAGGGTGGTGTCATCTGCATATCTGAGGTTATTGATATTTCTCCCAGCAGTCTTGACTCCAGCTTGTGCTTCTTCCAGCCCAGCATTTCTCATGATGTACTCTGCATATAAGTTAAATAAGCAGGGTGACAATATACAGCCTTGACGTACTCCTTTTCCTATTTGCAACCAGTCTGTTGTTCCAGATCCAGTTCTAACTGTTGCTTCCTGACCTGCATACAGATTTCTCAAGAGAGGCAGGTCAGGTGGTCTGGTATTCCCATCTTTTTCAGAATTTCCACAGTTTATTGTCATCTACACAGTCAAAGGCTTTGGCATAGTCAATAAAGCAGAAGTAGATGTTTTTCTGGAACTCTCTTGCTTTTTTGATGATCCAGCAGATGTTGGCAATTTGATCTCTGGTTCCTCTGCCTTTTCTAAAACCAGCTTGAACATCTGGAAGTTCATGGTTCACATATTATGGTGCTAATTTTCCCACAGTTATCTCTAAATCACAACACTATTTTATAACATTTAAAAGATCAGTAGATTTTAGAAATTCAAATGGATATTGAAAGAAGCGAAGTAAATGAAAATTTAATTTTCTTTTGATTCTATATTTTTTAATATGGTAAAAACTTAGTAGGACTTTAGTTGATCATAGCATTTATTATTTACAGTTGTCAAAGCTGCAAGATGAAAGGTCAACCATGCAAGATCAGCTACGTGACTATGAAGATCGAATTAATGCTATGACTTCTCACTTCAAAAATGTTAAGCAAGAGTTCTTGTTTACCCAGGTACAGTACTGTTTGAAATTTACATTGATTGTATCATGTGTAGTCATGGAACATTTCACGTTGCATTTACGTCTGTGATTTAATTTTAGAGATATAATAAGAAAGTTTCACATAACTAAATGATTATGAATGTAATCATTAAACCTGAAAGTAGGTAGAAAAAAAAGATTTTTAGGAACTCTACTGCCATCAAATTCAAGGAACAATTAATTCATCAGGAGATATCATCATTCAGACAGTCTGATATAATATTAGGCAGCTGATTATATGAGAAGGGTGCAGTGACGGCAGTGCAGAGAAATGATGGCCTAAGTGGAAATAGATCTAATAAAACATTATAATAGAGTTTCTGTCTACTTTAAAAATTTTCAGCACAACTTCCTGGAGTGATTTTGAGAGGAGGCAAACTGTCAACACACTTCAGTAGCCCTAAGGACACCACAATATTTTAGCATAGGTTAAGGACTGATTTTTATAATAACAATCCTGAGATAATAGAAAAGTTAATTTATGTTCAGGAAGCTAAGGTGACTAGGGACAGTACAATGCCTTTTAGAAATATTAGTACAAACAATAAAAATTAAAATTTAGAGTAACTAATTAAGTAAGCATCTGTTTTATGGACAGTCTATTCATGTGAAGAATCTCTTTCCCTGATGATGCCCAGAAAATCCAAAAGCTCTGTAAATCAGCATTGGAGACTTTACTAACTTCTCTCTCAAACTTTTTTTTTTTTTTTAAAGTACATCTACATTTCTATGAAGAAATATGTAATTCTTAAAACTGAACAAGTCTTGTTTCTAATACCAGTTTATAATTAATATAGATAAGTAACTATGTCATGGGTTTTTACAAGTCTCATTAGAAAGCTATAAATTTAATGAACTTTTAAAAACAATCCCAAGATTTTGGAATCCTGCCTGATGTGATTTAGTAGTTAATAAACAGTTTAGGGTAACATCTTTTCCTCAAGTTATTATACCACTGAGTTGGGGATTTGAGAAGCAGAGATCTTCTTTAGGTGTATTTCATTATAGTCAAACTTCAAGTAGGCTAATAGAGATGAAAGACAATAAAGTTCCTTCAACATTAACAGCCTTAACAATGTAAAATCAATACCACTGGTGATAACTTTGAAGTCCTACAGGATCAGTAGGCAACAAATACAATTTTATTAAGTAAAACTTAACACAAAGGCATCATTGTATGTTAACATACTCTAAGGCATATTTACAGCCATCACTGTTTATATATTATTTTAAAATTATTCTCTTTATTGGATATGTGGTCAATTCTTATAAGCATACCATTTCCTAAGTATTTTAATATTAATTTAATTTCTTAGTTTTAAATAAATGAATTTTCTCTTTTAAAGTCTCAGTATATAAACTTTGGTTTTCAACAGTTTCCCTAGACCAAAACTGAAAATTGCTGACAACATTTTTTCCTAGCACATTCCATGAACTGTCTTTCTCACAACTAGTAAGCAGCACTGCCTACACTGAGTCACAAAATCTAATGTGCAAGTTTCAGGGGAGTGGAATTAATAGTAGGTCATCTAAACATTTTGTGGGAACTTTGTTATTTTCTGTCTAGTTTTTTTTTTCCCCTCCTCCCCTCCTCCTGTATCCATAAGTCTGTTCTTTCTCTCTGTTTCTCCATCACTGCCCTGAATATAAATTCATCAGTACCATCTTTTTAGATTCTATATGTATACATCAGTGTATGATATTTGTATTTCTCTTTCTGACCTACTTCACTCTGTTTAATAGGCTCTAAGTTCATCCACTTCATTATAACTGAATCAAATGCATTCCTTTTTATGGCTGAGCAGTGGGAGAAGGCAATGGCACCCCACTCCAGTACTCTTGCCTAGAAAATCCCATGGACGGAGGCGCCTGGTGGGCTGCAGTCCATGGGGTCGCTAGGAGTCGGACAGGACTGAGCGACGTTACTTTCACTTTTCACTTTCATGCATTGGAGAAGGAAATGGCAACCCACTCCAGTGTTCTTGCCTGGAGAATCCCAGGGATGGGGAGCCTGGTGGGCTGCCGTCTATGGGGTCGCACAGAGTCGGACACGACTGAAGCGACTTAGCAGTAGCAGCAGCAGTATTCCATTGTATATATGTACTACAACTTCCTTATCCATTCATCTGTTGATGACATCTAGGTTGCTCCCATGTTCAGGCTGTTGTAAATAGTGCTGAAATGAACATTAGGGTACATGTGTCTTTTTCAATTTTGGTTTCCTCAGGGTATATGCCTAAGAGTGGGATTGCTGGGTCATATGGTGGTTTTATTCCTAGCTTTTTAAGGGATCTCCATATTATCTTCCATAGTGGCTGTATCCCACCAGCAATGCAAGTGGGCTTCCTTTTCTCCACACCCTCTCTAGCATTTATTGTTTGTAGACTTTTTGATGATGGCCATTCTGACTCGTGTGAGGTAGTATCTCATTATAGTTTTGATTTGCATTTCTCTAATAATGAATGATGTTGAGCATATCTTTTATTGTGTTTATTAGCCATCTATATGTCTTCTTTAGAGAAATGTCTTTTAAAAATATTTTCCCCACTTTTCAATTGGGCTGTTTGTTTTTCTGGTGTTGAGTTGTATGAGCTGCTTGTATATTTTGGAAATTAATTATTCATCAGTTGTTTAATTTGCTATTATTTTCTCCCATTCTGAGGGTTGTCTTTTTACCTTGTTTGTAGTTTCCTTTGCTGTGCAAAGGCTTTTAAGTTTAATTAGGTCCCACTTGTTTTTGTTTTTATTTAATTACTCCAGGAGGTGGGTCATAGAAGATCTTGCTTTGATTTATGTCATTGAGTGTTCTACCTATGCTTTCATCTAAGAGTTTTATAGTTACATTTAGGTATTTAATCCATTTTGAGTTTATCTTTGTATGTCATTAGGAAGTGCTCTAATTTCATTCCTTGCACGTAACTGTCCAATTTTCCCAGCACCACTTATTGAAAAGGCTATCTTTGCTCCGCTGTATATTCTTGCCTCCTTTGTCAAAAATAAGTTACCCATAGGTACATGGGTTTGTCTCTGGGTTCTCTGTCTTATTTCATTGGTCTATATTTCTGTTTTTGGGCCAGTACCATACTGTCTTTATGACTGTTGCTTTCTAACATATACAGTCTGAAGTCAGGAAGGTTGATTCCTCCAGCTGCATTCTTCTTTCTCAAGACTGCTTTGGCTATTTGGGGTCTTTTGTGTTTCCATATGAATTATGAAAAATGCCATTGGTAGTTTGATAGGGATTGCATTGAATCTGTAAATTGCATTTGGTAGTATCATCATTTTCACAATATCGATTATTCCTACCCAGGAACATGGAATGTCTCTTTTAAAGTCTCAGTAAACTTGGTTTCCAGTAGTTTCCCTTGACCAAAACTGAAATCTGCTGAAAACATTTTTTTGCTAGCACATTCAATGAGCTGTCTTTCTTTCTCACAACTAGTAAGCACCACTGCCTACACTGAATCACAAAATCTAATGTGCAAGTTTCAGAGAAGTGGAATTAATAATAGGTCATCTAAGCATTTTGTGAGAACTTTGTTATTTTTTGTCTAGTTTTAGTGTTATTTTATAATTTTAAAATGTAAAAAGTCTTTCTCTTTTGTATGTTATTCTGTAGTCTCTTTGCAAAGCCAGGGATCATGAGATTGAAAGTGAAGAACATTTTAAGATGATTGCTGAAAGAGAACTGGGACGAGTGAAGGATGAAATTCAACGACTGGAAAATGAGATAACTTCAATACGGGAAAAAAAAAATGATAAGGAAGTATGTGTTGAACTATTACCTAAAATTTTGTGCAGTTGCTCCTTCTTCCTTCACCAAATAAACGTTGATTTTATTTTTTTCCAGATGGGAAAGACTTAGTTTCCTGACATTTACTTATGTTGTTTTGGGGACAATGAAAGTCACATGGAGCTGTGATTTAAATCAACAATGATAGAATATTACATTTATTTTCTCAGTGTTCACTTACCAAATAGTCATTGAGCCTTACAATATGTGAGGTACCCTGCTGTCTGCTTATTACACCATAGTAGGCATAATTTATTTATAAGTGCTACATTTTAAAAATCTACGTTTAAAAAGTCACTTATAATTTTGAATTTCATTTTTCAGTCAGAATTTTTACCTTTCATTTTATCAACCTGTGACTCTAATATTAAAGTACTATAACCTGTTTTTCTCTTTTCCTTAACTTTTAGTTCCTTGGTTGGGAGTGCTTTCCAAATTCAATTCTTCTCTTTACATATGGATATACTTATGGAAATGTATCTGCTGCTGCTGCTGCTAAGTCGCTTCAGTCGTGTCCGACTCTGTGCGACCCCATAGACAGGAGCCCAACAGGCTCCCCTGTCCCTGGGATTCTCCAGGCAAGAACACTGGAGTGGGTTGCCATTTCCTTCTCCATTGTGTGAAAGCGAAAAGTGAAAGTGAAGTCGCTCAGTCGCATCCGACTTCTAGCGACCCCATGGACTGCAGCCTACCAGGCTCCTCCATCCATGGGATTTTCTAGGCAAGAGTACTGGAGTGGCTTGCTATTGCCTTCTCCGGGAAATGTATTTGTATTTATGGAAATATATATATCCTTATACATATATAATAAATATGATATTATACATAAATATATACACATACAATAAGTATATACACATTTATAAAAATATATATGGATATGTCCATATATATTTGTATGTATACATCTGGGTCTCCTGCATTGCAGGCATATTCTTTACCATCTGAGCACCAGGGAATCCTATATATACACATACATACCTATTTTATCATGTTAATTTGTATATGTTTGTATATTGATCTGTTTTCTTTTATGAATCTAAATTTTTAAAATACATTGAAAAATATTTTATCTCCTTAATTACTATATTCATTTTAATTAAATGTGCTTCCAAAATTTCTATATAATAGACCTTTTAGAGACAGCAATCTGATTGGAAATAGGGCTGAAGAGAAGTTGTCTTGGGCTTGAGTTAGCATATGAGGCACATTATTTTTATTATAATTTCATGTCTGCTTGGGTAGTTTTGGTAGAGTGACTAATGAGATTGCTCTAGGGGAGATACCCTAATGTCTTTTTAAGTAAACTTTGACTCAACTATTGTTCTCAATTTGATAATCACTTCCCTCTATTTCAGAACTAAAGAATTGAAATACAGTATGATAGTTATATAATTAAATATAATATGTTGTATACATCTGGAGACTGGGGACAGAGACAAGATTTCTTTCTTCCTTTTAAATATGTAATGTTATGTTTTATTTTAGTTTGCATAGTAAATAATGTTTTGTTATTTTTCCCTGTTCCCTCTCTTTGGAAATTAGAATTCCATATTTAAAACTACTCAAAAATTGGATGGTTTGAAATGTCAAATGAACTGGGACCAGCAAGCATTGGAGGCCTGGTTGGAAGAATCAGCTCATAAAGATAGTGATGCTCTCACTCTTCAGAAGTATGCTCAGCAAGATGATAATAAGATTAGGGTGAGATGTTATACATTGTAGTGTTAGATTTTCTCTGAATCTATAGTAAAGCAACCTGTAATTTAAATTGGACTTATAATTTTAAAGTAGTGCTTAAACATTTTGGGTCTAATAAAGCCAATTATCCTCTCTCTAGAAAAATGAATGTACCCTAATACTCACACAATCTTGATGCAACTTTTATAGCTCCTCTAAAGCCCTTTGACCATTTAAGGATCTTTGGACTCCAGGTTAAGAATCCTGATTGAGAAGGTGTCTCAAAAGCATTTCAGAAAATAAAGTTTTGTACTATAACTATGAGAAGGCAATGGCAACCCACTCCAGTACTCTTGCCTGGAAAATCCCATGGATGGAGGAGCCTGGTGCGCTGTAGTCCATGGGGTCGCAAAGAGTCGGACTTGACTGAGCGATTTCACTTTCACTTTCACTAGAACTATGTATTAATATTTTAATATTTTGCATAATAGTTTGAATATTACAGATAATTTTTGCTGATTTGAGGCTATAGTGCTATTGATTATTTAATATATTAAAATATATTAAATAAAATAATTATTATTATAGGTGAAGTCGCTCAGTCGTGTCCGACTCTTTGCGACCCCGTGGACTGTAACTTACTAGGCTTCTCAGTCCGTGGGATTCTCCAGGCAAGAATACTGGAGTGGATTGCCATTTCCTTCTCCAG
>SJYT01082206.1:43814-56667 GCA_006410635.1 Cephalophus harveyi | reverse complement strand
GCTACTTAAAAATCTACTTGTAATTAAATCTGGTGATATATTAGTATCATGAAACATTCTGTTTTCTAACAAGTTAAAACTGCATGTATTAGTTATAATAACCTTAAATGAAAATTTATTGTTTAATCTTTTTTTCTAACTCATTTTAAAAACTATTAAAAGTCTTTTTAGAAACAATTGGATTTCCATTGAAATTAGAAGATAAAGAATATATATATATTATTTGGAGTTATTTTAGATGTCAAATGAATATGTGTCATATAATATGTATATGTATCAGTTCAGTTCAGTTCAGTCGCTTAGTCGTGTCCAACTCTTTGCATATGTATAATATAATATTAATGTGAGATATGCTAACAGCTTTTATGTTAGTAAAATGATAATTATGAATATTTTTGTATGTAACTACATTCTAGGCCCTGACCCTGCAATTAGAAAGACTGACTGTGGAATGTAATCAGAGAAGAAAGTTACTTGACAATGAATTTGCAGAGACTCTAAGTGTACAGGTTGGTTTAGTAAAGATTTTTATTTCTTAATTGTCAAAATGATGTTCACAAAAGCACTTAAATTCACAGAAATATTATTTGGTCTTCATTTTACAGTTAGAATTGGATAAAGCTGCCCAAGATTTTCGAAAGATTCATAATGAAAGGCAAAAACTCATTCTACAGTGGGAGAGCACAATAGAACAGATGCAGAAGAGAGATAAAGACATCGATAACTGTGCTGTGGTAAAGTGGTTGTTTGGTTCTTTCAACTTTCAGCTGTACTTATCTCATTTTGTATTTAACTCATTCATTTCAAATTAAATCACACTATTATTTGAAAGTCACTTTTGTAGCATGATCCAGTAGTTTGGGTAAATGTTTTCTAAAGCTGGTTCTACATCTATTTGGAAATGCGATTTTATGAAGGTTATTTACTTATGGTATATAATGCTGAAGACTGCATTCTAATATCTCTGAAATGTGAAACAAGAGAAAATCAACAGACAACTTTATTGCAGCAAAGCCAATGCCTTGACTCATATATACATGGTTGTCCATGATGCCTTGGATTTAACATGTGTGCTGTTTCTGTGTGAATCCAAAGGTGTAGGGAAATGAACCTCATGGGTAGCCAAGAAAGAAGGATGGAGAGTCAGGAAAGAAACCCTGACTGCAATAAATTGTCCCTTTTGAAACTGAGTTACCATTCAGAATGGGGTAAAAGCTCTGAAGGGGAGGAACACCATGCTGATTAAACACCCGTCTAGTGTTACTTCTGCTCCTTTCAGAGGTAATTTAGGAAAAGTTTTTGGGGAGGTCATTAAAGAGTGAAATAGTGGTGAGTGAAAATGGGAAGATTAGGGAAGTTGGGGAGGGAGAAGGAATTGAGGAGGAAAGAAGGCACATAGGAAATGTGCGAACTTCCATTCTGAATATACTCCATGGAAAGGCATTTGGCAAGCAATTCAGGTGACTGGAAGTTTGGAATTCTGATATCTGGATGTGGTTTACTTGTTACCTGTAACTTATATGAAAATGTTATTTCTGTATTTTAAATTTCTGTGAGTAATCACTTTATCAACAAAATGGCTTATGCCTCCTTAGAGGGGAGTTTGGAAGAACCAGTCTTAACTATGAGTTCCTCTTGTTTCTTGCTACTAATGTTGGTTTCTCTTTCTTGCTTTATACTGGTTTCAAACATCAAGTCCTGACTGCTTCCTCTGTGTAGATCACATCTAAGACTAAGATCTAAGACTGCAAATCCATAATCTGAATGCTCATACAACCCTGTAGCTAAAGTTACTCAGCCTGCTGATTTGGTGGAATCCACAGCCTACAGCTGTCTGGTTACATCCTCAGTGATTGCTTATTCACAGGGTGACATCTCCTGGCTATATGTATTGAAGAAGACTAGGGAGGGTGCTCAGAAATGGTTCCATAGGTAGTGGGATGCCTCTCAGTGTTTAACAACTAGCTCTTGATTTGTGGTATTTTTGATCTGTGGCATCACCTACATGAAAACTTAACTGTGAATAGATTGCCCTGTTAATGCCTGTAATGTAGGAATTAAAGCTTCTGAGTAAGTGGTAGAAAATTAATATAAAACAGGGAATTCTGGAATAATTATTTGACACATACAAATTTAGGAAGTTTTAACCTATCCTTTGGTTGAATGGACACAGTAGAGATATAGAATGTTACAATTATAAAATGTTAATTGTTATATGTATGGGAATACTAGAGTAAACAAATCTATAATGTATTTTAAAATGCAGTGAATTTCAGATATATATTGATTTAATATGCTAATATGTACAATATTACATGTAGCATTTCTAAAATTTACCAACTTCAGAAACATAGCCTCCCCTGACCCAGTCTCCTGAGATTAGTTGTTTGGTGAGACTCTATTTCAGAAAGCTTGAAAGAAATATATCTTAGGGTAAATTTTCCTTCTCTCTCCAACTCATCTAACATACTGTCATCAGAATCATCTGAAAAACCACATATGATCTTTTTATTCCCCAACTCGAAGATCTTTATTCCATATTGCTTAAAACTTGACTCTCTTTAACATGGCAATTGAAAAGTTGAATTCTTCACCATTTGGCCCTACCCTCTGCCTTCCACCCTTCATCTCTGTCATCTGTATCCACTCTTTCTTAACATCCCCCCATTCCATCTGTGCCCTCCCACTCTACATTTTAACCATGTTAAAGTATTTATGCATCTCCGCGTATCTTTTTAGGCCCGACTCAAATGAAGCCTCTTAGGTAATGCTTTTAATGATTTCTCTTGGGTAGATTTCATCATCTCTTTGCTCCCATGGTACTTTGTCCACACCACAGTTACTACTTTGCATATTCTAGTTATTTTGTATCTCCACGACCAGCAGGAAGCCTGAGTGATGAAGATATTCCTATTGAAACAAATAAAAATAATATTCTCAAAAAATGAAAACAAAACTGGTCTTGTTAAACTGGTCTTGGAAAACTGCATTGAAATGTGAAAACTATTCAATACTGTTTTATTTTTTAGATGTCACCTTTTCTTGATAAAAGACTGACATTTTTCTTATCCCTTTAGCAAAGTACCAGATCGATGAAATAAACTATAGGGTTCTTTAAAAATATGAGCTTATAGATACTAGTGGCATTCAGTGGCATACTAATATTTTATTTTATTCATTTAAATTAGTCTCTCCTTAAATTTTGGTAAAATAAGTACTATAAAAACTGAATTCCTTTTAGTTTTAGTTTTATTTGTCATATTACACATGTATTTAATGTGTATTTCAAATTCCAGGCATTAGCAAGGATAAAGCAAGAAATAAGAGAAAAAGAAAATCTGGTTAAGGAAAAAATCAAGTTTTTGGAAAGTGAGATTGGGAATAACACAGAGTATGAAAAAAAAATTTCTGCTGCTGATCGTAAAGTTTTAAAATGTAGAACAGAATATCAACGTCATGAAGCTAACAGAATTCAGCTGAAGGATGAGGTATGTCAATTAAAAGGACTGGTTTGTGTGTTTATAACAAATAACTATACAGATAAGCATAAAGGCTTTCCTTTGTTAAGGACCTGCCTTCTAGTTCTTTTCGTTACCTTCCTTCCTATTGTGAAACTTGATCTTTTAGGATACACCAGGGCTTTCCTGGTAGCTCAGACGGTAAAGCATCTGCCTACAATGCGGGAGACCGGGGTTCGATCTCTGGGTCGGAAAGATCCCCTGGAGAAGGAAATGGCAACAACCCACTCCAGTATTCTTGCCTGGAAAATCCCATGGACCGAGGAGCCTGGCTATAGCCCATGGGGTTGCAGAGAGTCGGATACAACTAAGTGACTTCACTTTCACTTTCTGTTGAAACCTTGATAGGATAAAGGCAACAGGGGGCTGGCATTCAGGTGGTATAAAGGGTTCTCCTGGTGTTGTGCAGTGCCCAACTTGCCTATCACATGTGGTGTTTTGTTATTAACTCAATGCAAAAGACTTCTGAAAGGTCTAGGCTGGAAATCATAAGATAAAGGAAAATGAATAAATGTGAAGATGAATTATTGACATTGGTGATATTTTGAAGTGTCTTTCCAGAGATACATGTATATGGTGGTTTTACCACTCAAATTCTAGCAGAAACTACTGTTGAAGTTCAGTGTTTTATCTTGTTAAGGGAAAACATTTCAGTGTAGTAATGGGACAAAGTAGTGGTATAATGTCTTTAAACGGAGAGAATAAAATCTTCTGCTTTGGTCTTTTCTTCTTTTGAGCATACATGTCAACTAAATTATTCCATGGGTAGAGTTAGCAATTCCCATAGTTAGCAAATTATCTGAAGTTACTGATATTTGGATGGAAAATTGAAACATTGCAGAGCATTTCATTTTATAAGTTGTTATACTTTATATTTCTGATAAAGAAGGAAAGTTTTTTTTATCTGAAGAGAATAAATAAGATCTTCAAAAGCAAAAAAGTGAATTTCTTACATAAATTAAATGTCACTGCTAATAGCTCATTCTCCAAAATTTTAAAGCTTAAACCAGTTGTAGAAAAAAATGCAGGTATTCATTTATTTGTAATTTATTTATTGAGATAGAATTCACATATCAAATACACCCTCTTAAAGCATACAATTCAATAATTTTTAGTATTTTACAGAATTGTGAAACCATTATCACTATCTAATTTTAGAGTATTTTGGTCTTTCAAAAAGAAACCGTATACCCATTAGCAATGGCTTTCCTTCTGTCCCTCTCCTCCTCCCACCCAACCCTGGCAACTCCTGATCTACTTTGTCTCGGTGGATTTGCCTGTTTTGGACATCATACAACATGATGCATTTTGTGTCAGGTTTTTTTTTTACTTACATAATGTTTTCAAGGTTCTTATAAGATGTAACATGTAAAAGTACTTCGTTTTTTTCTCAAAATTTTTTTATTGTGGTGAAATACATACACAGTTTACCATCTTAACTGTCTTCAGATGGACAGTTTAGTGTTAAATACATCGCTAATGTTGTACAACCATCACTATCAACCATCTTCATAACTCTTTCCTTGTAAAACAGAAACTCTGTACCCATTGAACAATAATTTCCCATTTCCCTGTCCTCCCAGCCCCTGGAAACCACCATTCTACATTCTGTCTCTATAACTTTAGCTACTCTAAGTACCTCATGTAAATGGAGTCATAAAATACTTGTCTTTTTCTGGCTGACCTATTTCACTTATTTTTCTTAGCATAATGTCCTCAAGGGTCATCCATGTTACAGCATATGTCAAAATTTTGTTCCTTTTTAAGGCTGAATAGTATTCCATTGTGTGTATATACTATATTTTGCTTATCAATTCCCCTGTCGATGACCTTGGACTGCATTCCTGTTTTGGCTATAATGAATAATGCTGCTGTGAGCATGGGTGTAGAATTATCTCAGAATTGCCTTATCAAACAATAATTACATTTTTAATTTTTGGAAGAATTACCACACAATGGTAGTACTATTTGATATTTGCACTAACAGTGCACAAGGGTTCCAATTTCTCCACATTCTCATCCACACTTGTTATGTTGAGATTTTTTGATGGTAGCTATATTAATGGTTGTGAAATGGTATTTCAATGTAGTTTTGATTTTTGTTTGTTCAATACCTGTAAAATTATAGCTACTAATTTATTAAACCTAAGCAATTTTTCCTGAATTTTTCAATACAAAGCCTTAGGAGCAATATTTTTATGATCTACTAATATATGCTGGTATTAAAAGGTTTATGGCAAAAGAAGCTTCACATTATATGAAGAAATTTTAGGATAAACTGTTCTTTGTTTGCATCAAATATCTTTTAGACATGTTTTCTGCTTTTTCCTCATAATTCTCTATAGGTTACGCAAAATTAAAAATCATAATCAGATTGTAAGAAAAAAATTAAAGGAGATAACTGAGAAAACTATGTCTGTAGAGGAGAAAGCTACCAACTTGGAAGACATGCTAAGGGAGGAAGAAAGAGGTGTGAAGGTAAAGTTTAGTTTCAGTTTTTAAAAAATTACAGCAAATTTGGTAATAGTGAATAAACTAGACCCTTGAGATCAGACGAGCAGGAGGTCTTTTAATAAAGCTGTGATTTCTGAGGTCATCACATTTGTAATTAGATTGTTGAGTTGTTGAACCTCTTTTTATTTTAAGCTCTTAATCTCCATTTGCTTCACTTTCAGCATTTAACTTTGATGTTGTCTCTGAAAGGTAGATCCTCTGAAATTCCATGTCCTCCCAATGCCTACTGTGTCCTTGTCCCTGTTTGCAATCCATATGTATTTTCTTAAATTGCAAATGTATCTTGAAAAATGCCCTGGTTTTACAACTGATTTCTACCTGCCTATCATTTTTTGCTTGTGATCCAATTCCCTCCCAGTGGTCTGCATTCATTACATATATTTCTTCAGCATCTGCTGTCTCTTTAACCTCTTCCAGCTTGGCACCATTATTGGTAAATGGGCTTATAAGTGCTAACACCTTACTAACTTCCCTGGCACCCCCTTTCTACCATAATCTGTTCGGCATTCTGGTAGCATTAAAGCCAATTTTTGAGGAACTGGAATAGGCTAGTTGGCCATTTCCTCTTTGAAAACTCCAAATGATTTGTGTGACCTGTCACCATAGGCACTGTGTAGGCACTACTTCTTGCTTTTACTCTTTTTTGTCTAATGGGGAAGAGGAAGGGCAGCTCAAGGTGCTTGTAGAGTCTCCCATTTGCAGAGGCTTGTTTCAAGTATGGTTTCATTTATATTTGGATAGAATCCAGCTTCCTTAGTGTGCTGTTGTATGTTTAAAATCCTGAGTAACAACGTCATGCAACAGTCTTGATTTGAGTGTTATTTGAGTCCAAATCATACAACATTATTTTTAAAAATGTTATGACTTTTTCCCCTCAGAAAGCATGATTTTCTGTTAGCACATGAAATGGGACAGTATTGGAGCTTATAAGAAATCTTAAAGACTGTGAATTTTATATGAAATAAACCTTCTGAAGAAAGAATTAAAAACTAGTGATATTTAAAAAGAAATTAGCTGAATTAATAAACAGTAAGGTTGGCCACATGTGTGAGCAGGCCTGTGTTCTTGGGGTTTTGTTTGTTTGGGAAAAATCTCAGCCCTATATGTTTTGCTGACTTATTTACCACCAAGCCCTGACTTTAAAACTCAGCCAGGCAGTCATTGAGAAGGTCCTGAACCCAGTGAAAATTTTCTATTATATGAAAAGCAATGTATTTTATAAGCTTGTATATCAGATTAGGTTTCTTCATTTGTGAAAATTCAGATGTGCCAATCACAGACTTCATTTGTTACATATTGAGGTTCATTGGAGGCCAAAGAGAAATATGCTTACCTGTGTATAAGAGCACAGAAGGAAATTATTTCAACATTCTAAAATGAGAGCTTTCAATAGATCTTGGCATGTGAGATCTATTTGAAGTCTAGAATACGTTAATGTGAAACTTTGAGGTTAAGACAGACCTGCCTCCTGAGATGGGAGAAGTGAAAATGGGGTACTGGTTTCTGTTTCCTAGTGGGCTGCATGGGTAGGGAAGTCAGCTGCAGGCAAAATGTGAGTAAGGAATAGTGCCAGTAGTGTGTTGGTGCCAGTGCTTACCAGCTCACAAAAACTGATAGTTAAATTTTCTGGAATTTTATAAGTCAGCCGCTAAATGTAGCTACTATTAAAAATCAAATTATATAGACTCACAATTAAATAAGTTATATTAAAAACAAAGTAAAAAGTACTCAGCACATATCACTTCTAAATTAGTTTTCTACACTTTACTGTGGTCTATGCTTTTAAGGTTACTTAAAATTACTAACATCTATCATATCTGTATAGTGTTGTTGTTCAATCACCAAGTTGTGTCCGACTATTATATCTGTATAGTAGATATACTGCATAATGATCTGCAACTGCCTATCTCTTCCCAGCTTTGAATATAGAGGAATCATGTGAGTAGCTTGAAATTGGCCTTAGTGGGAATATAAATAATTATGGAAATCAGCCTCTTCCTCCTAACCTCCCATCTACTAGAAACCTGGTGGTTAAGCATTTATCTGCTCACCACTGAATAGTGCTGAAAAGAAGGTGGGAGAGTTCTTCCCTTAACATTTTCAAGACTAGTAAACTTTGGAAACTTATAAGCTGTGTGTCTTCAATGTATTTTATGTTCCAAAGAAACCAGTGAAAAATGGTCAAGTTCTAAGGCTAAGGTGACACAGGGTAGATGACATATCAAGGTATATGATACAGGAATAGTGGATGAGAGTAGACTACAAGCAATGTTGGGAATGTGTTGAAATTGTAAGAAGGGCTTTATACTCTCTAGGGCTAAAATGAAGGTTCATTGATGAACCCCTAAATTATAATATTCATTCAGTAAAACATTTAAAGGTATTATATTACATTAATCATTGTTATTCTTATTATCAGGAAGTAGAAGTTCAGTTGAACATAGTGAAAGATGTGTTATTTAAGAAGGTTCAGGAATTACAGACTGAAACAATGAAAGAAAAAGCTCTCGTATCTGAAATTGAAGGAACCCGTTCTTCTCTAAAGCACCTCAACCATCAGTTACATAAACTGGACTTTGAAACCTTGCAGCAGCAAGAAATTATGTACAGTCAGGTAGATGTTACTCTTATAAATGTCTTCATATTGATTTGTCATAATTGTGATGGTCAAGATACCGCAGTGTCCTAAGAAAAAAATTTCTATGAACTCTTGAGGATGGGGGGGTGGCATAGACAGATGCTACAGACTGCAGGGGGTGTGGGTTCCATCTCTGGCCAGGGAATTCAGATCCTACATGCTGCATGGTGCAGCCAGAAAACAACAACAAAAAGAACTCCTAAAACCCCTGCAAAACTGTATGTTATGCATACATCAGCCTCTCCACCCCTGTCCCTGGACCGATAGGTTAAAAGTATTTTTAGTTTTCCTTTTTGGTTCTCTTTACGTACTCTGTCCCATGTTAATTGTTTAATGTCCTCCCTCTCTACATCTTAATTTCTGCATCTTATATATTCTTAATTTCTCAGAATTACAGATGCTGAAGTATAATTTTCAAAATATTGTTTAAAAGTTTGTCATATTTGAGCCTTTCATGGCTAACAATCTGTGACTCTTTTTTGTACTCTGTAGAAAAATTCTCTCCAAAATCCATGTCCATGTAAACCTAGTAGATTTACTGATGTTCTATGATGATAGTATGATAAATACCCACCTAACTGCTCTATTATATTTTCAGATTAGTTGTGTGTTATTATCATATACTCTGGTTGTTGAAGAATAGTTTACTGTTTCTCCCCTTGGAGTAAGAAGGACTTCATCACTAGACAATTAAAGTGACTTTAGTAAATGATGACATCAGACCAAACTCATGAAAATATTTACAGTGTGTTTGCATCTACAAAAATGGTTTTAACTGTTTCTCCCTACTAACTTTATTTAAAACCTGTAACAGGATTTTTACATTCAACAAGTAGAACGCCGAATGTCGCACTTAAAGGGAGAAATTAATTCAGAAGAAAAACAAGCCCTTGAAGCAAAAACAGTTGAACTTCAGAAGACATTGGAAGAGAAAAAATCTACACTTTGCCTTTTGGAAACACAGATCAAGAAGCTTCATGTAACTTAGCTAAAATACTTTTTATGCTTCAAATATCCTAACGTAAATATTCATTTTACGTTAACATGTTCCTAAGACTGACTTTAGATAGGATGATTGCGAAGCTACCCACATATGTAATAAATGTATGAACTAATGCCCATATTTCTGTGCTTACATTCTCATATGGAAATGTGAAAATAACATTACCATTGATTATGCATTTGCTATATGCTATGTTTATATCTTTAGTGTTTTATTTCATTTAATCCTTATAAATGTCGTGAGGAAGATATTACCTGTTTTGCAGATTAAGTAACTTGTTCATGATTTCACAATGAGGATTTGATCATTGGTCCATGTGACTTAAAAATAGTCTTAAATGGTACATGATTTAAAAAATTGATAAGTTCTAGTTTCTATTATGTGTCTCCCATAATAACTTGATTGCTTTTTATCACTGAAGTGGCATCTAAAAGAAGCTGCTCTTTTATGGGTCTTCTTTTGTTATTACAAAAATATTTTGTAAATATTTACTTAGTTACATATTTCATATGACTATTTTGTTAATAAGTTAAAAATGTTCTTCATCCTTAGGTACTTTAATATGTTTATGGTAATATAAAACCTGTGTTAGGGGAACCTATGTAATATAGAACCTATGCTAATGTTTAACTGGCAAGAGTGAAGGCCTGAAAGCATGGATCTGAATGGGGGGAGAACTCCAATTTTAAATGTTGAACAGCTGGAAAGGCTAGTGATGAATGTCCTCTAGTGGTTAAATGAAAAATTGCCCTGAATTCCTTAAGGGCTACAAAGGTGAAAGGGAGCTGTTACTTTTTTAAATTAGGAAAGAAAAAAAAAATTCAACATGACAAAATGTTGGTTTTGAGTGGTTTATAGCCTGATTAAATTTTTAAAAGATTATTTCCTTGGATTAGTAATAGGAGCACATGTTTTGGAATCAGAACTGGTTTTGAATGTCAAGGTTATACCTAACTACCTGGGTTGGGAAGATCCCCTGGAGGAAGGCATGACAACCCACTCCAGTATTTTTGCCTGGAGAATCCCACGGACAGAGGAGCCTGGAAGGCTGCAGTCCTTAGGGTCACACAGAGTTGGACACAACTGAAGTGACTTAGCATAGCACAGTACTGCTTTTTTAACTTTTCTGAGTCTTAGTTTACTCATTTTTAAATGGAAAACAATATTGATATTATTTTAGGACATTTGGGAGAATTAGAAGCAATGTGTATCTTAACACAGTGCCTTTAGTATGTTCTCAATAAATGGTATTGTTTTAATTATATAGAATATGAGAATATTAGTGCTATAGAATGATAGGAGGATGACATTCATATCTAGATGTGTTTTTTGATGCTAACTCAATTGTGTCTGATTTGCTGAGTGAGAGTGGTTTTAGTGTTCCCCGTTTTAACTACCATGGGGCTCTGTCCATGATGCAGTAGGCTAGTACTTATGCCTATCCCAACTCTGGTTTTGACAGAGAAGTAAATAAATTAATAGACATACAAGTGAATTTTTAAAGATATTAAAGCTAGTTAACTTTCTAATGAAGGTTTTATCTTCTCGATAGTAGCGTTAGATCGTAAAGTCATTCTACATTCTCTTTCCCATGCCACTTCATCTCTTATTTTGAATAACAAACAAATTTCCTATACTTGAAAATTACCTTAAATTAATATTTTAATTCTAAAAGTTAATTTTTTGAAGTCATATCTTTATGTGAAAAAAAAAAATTCTTACTGTCTTGTTTCAATCTTAGGTTCTGATTGTTCAGAGAAATACAGGCAGTGAGAAAGGTAGGGGAGGGAGGAAGCAAGGGAGAGAGGAAGCGAGGGGAAAGGGAGAGAAATCTTAGCACTAGAAACTTTTTGCTTTAGATCCCCTAAGAGGGACTAAGGAGGACAAAGAGAGCAAACCTCATTCTAGTTCTGGGTGGGAGGGAGGATGCAAACTTGTATAAAGCTGGAAGACTGATGAGTATATATGACCCATTCATTCAGTCGATGGAATTAGATCTTATCTAGCGTTTTTCTCTTCAGCAATATGTGATTATATACATAATAATAGTCATAACAACATTTTCCTGGGTCAAACATTATTGCACATATTACAGTAACTTCTTTAACCCTCCACAACAGCCCAGGTAGGTAGGTGTTGTTATCATCTCCATTTTAGAGATGAGGAAGGAAGAACAGGTTGCCCACTGGCGTTGGATGGCTGATAAGTAATTGCTGCTGCTGCTAAGTCGCTTTAGTCGTGTCCGACTCTGTGCGACCCCATAGATGGCAGCCCACTAGGCTCCCGCGTCCCTGGGATTCTTCAGGCAAGAACACTGGAGTGGGTTGCCATTTCCTTCTCCAATGCATGAAAGTGAGAAGTGAAAGTGACGTCGCTCAGTCGTGTCCGACTCTTAGCGACCCCATGGACTACAGCCTACCAGGCTCCTCCGTCCATGGGATTTTCCAGGCAAGAGTACTGGAGTGGGTTGCCGTTGCCTTCTCCGGATAAGTAATTAAGACCGTCTAATTCCAGAGCTTGTAGTTAACCAAAAGCCTTTGCTTTCTCATACTGTTAACATTTTTACCTTCTGGGGCTTGGGTTGAATCAAATGATGATATCCAGAAGGTGAACCCTGTATTTAAACAAAACTTGAACTCTGCCCTCCCATGTCTTCCCATAAAGGGCAATCACTTAATAATTCAGTATGAATGGTAATCATACATGATATTTCCTAGAATTACTAAAATCAAACTGAACCCAAACATCAACAAATAATAAAAATGAAAGTGTTTCTATGAGAATATCCATGCATATCTTATTAGAGATGTCAGAGTATGAAGGGGTGAGATTTAAAAATCTGATTATTATAAATATTTAATGGAGCATATGATTCAATGTGTCATGCATGTAATATTGTTATTTAAAATATGTATTTATGTACCTTTTTCCCTCTTTACAGAATGATCTTTACTTTACCAAGAAGTCAAATAGTAAATATCGTGATGAAAAACAGTTCCTCATGACCAAAATAAATGAACTAACCCTTTTCAATGACAGATCAGAGAAAGAACTTACTAAAGCCAAAGCTTTAAAACAGGTGCAATAAAGTCATGTTTATATATAATATTAAAATCCACATATTTTCATGCTAATTGTAGAAAAAATTTTAAATATATCAAATTATAAAGGAAAAAAAGT
>SJYT01082206.1:0-43717 GCA_006410635.1 Cephalophus harveyi | reverse complement strand
GATATTAAAATCCACATATTTTCATGCTAATTGTAGAAAAAATTTTAAATATATCAAATTATAAAGGAAAAAAAGTCACTATAATCACTGTACAGATAATAAGTACTGTTACAGTATATTATTGTCTTTCAGTCTTTTAAAGAAAATGGATTTATATATTAAAAAATTTAAAAATATATGATACATATTTTCTAAACATTAAGTATCTTTAAAGACTTCCTATACCCCATTGCATGAAGTTACTATAATTTATTTGACCATCTATTTTTGGATATGTATTTTTTTTCCAGTTTTTGGCTATTATAGATAGTACTCTCATGTACTGTGCACATATTTCATTGTACAGTTGTTCATATAGTTCCTTAGGATAAATTTCTAGCTGTATAATTAGAATGTATATTTCTAGTATCTTGAAACTATTTTTAAACCATTTGCCTTCTAGAAGTTTCAATTAATACTCCCACCAGCAATGTATAAGCATTCTATTTTATTTATCACCCCCAAGGCTGGATAATATAATGTATAAAATTACTGTTAGTTTGATGGGCAAACATGGTATTTCATTGTTTTTAGTCTGCATTTTAAAGTTGTGAGTGAAGTGAAGTTGCTCAGTCGTGTCCGACTCTCTGCAACCCCACGGACCGTAGCCTATCAGGCTCCTCCATCCAAGAAATTTTCTAGGCAAGAGTACTGGAGTGGGTTGCCATTTCCTTCTTCAGGGGATCTTCCTGACCCAGGGATCGTACCCGGGTCTCCCACATTGCAGATAGACACTTTACCATCTGAGCCACCAGGGAAGCCTGCATTTTAAAGTTAGTGACATTTTAAGCATAAAATTTAAAATATTTATGTTTCATTGAAAATGTTTAAGCAATTTTTCTGCTATGTTATTTTCTATAATTTTTCTTTTGGATTTCTAGTTCATGTTCTTGCAAGTATTTCCATTAGGTGGTTTATATTTTTAAAATACTTGGCAAAAGATCTTCGTATATTAACTCATAAGTATTTGTCCCATTGTCTTTAAACTTCTATTCAGTTTTTTCCATAAAACTTTTTTAAACATCATATGTTTAAGTGTTTTTCCCTGTATAATTTTTATGCTTAGAAACTTTTTAGTCACACTAAAAATATTTACTATTTCTAGTGGCTGCATTTGGTTTCATCTCTTACATTAAGTTCCTTCATTCAACTGGAATTTATTTCTGGTACATATGAGATATGGGGGTTTAATCTTTGCTCTAAATAACAAGCTTTGTCTTGAAATAGTAAAATCTTATATTCTGGAGTATTTTTTCTGGGCTTTCTCTTCTGAAAATTGATCTATTAAAGTGTGATCTTATGTCAGTACTCTGTTGTTGTTCAGTCACTAAGCCTTGTCTGACTCTTTGCAACCCCATGGACTATGGCAAGCCAGGCTTCCTCGTACATCACCAACTTCTGGAGCTTGCTCAAATGCATGTCCATTGGTTGGTGATGCTATCTGACTGTTTCATCCTCTGTCATCCTCTTCTTCTCCTGCCTTCAATCTTTCCCAGCATAAAAGTCTTTTCCAGTAAGTTGGCTCTTTGCATCAGGTGGCGAAAGTGTTAGAGCTTCAGCTTCAGCATGAGTCCTACCAATGAATATTCAGGGTTGATTTCCTTTAGAATTGACTGGTTTGATCTCCTTGCAGTCCAAGGGACTCTCAAGAGTCTTCTCCAATACCACAGTTCAAAAGCATCAGTTCTTCATCTCTCAACCTTCTTTAATGGTCCAACTCTCATATCCATAATGACTACTGAAAAAACCGCAGTTTTAACTATACGGACCTTTCTTGGCAAAGCGGTGTTTCTGCTTTTATCATACACTGTCTAGGTTTGTCATACACTGTCTAGGTTTGTTGTTGTTTAGTTACTAAGTCATGTCTGACTCTTTGTGACTCCATGGACTATAGCCCACTAGGCTCCTCTGTCCATGGGATTTCCCAGGCATGAACTGGAGCAGATTGCCATTTTCTTCTCCAGGGGATCTTCTCAACCCAGAGATTATTCAAGTCATTACAGAGTTTATTCAAGTCATTACATCTTTTGTACTGGCAGGCAGATTCTTTACCACTGAGTCACCAGGTAAGGTTTGTCATAGCTTCCCTTTTAATTTCATGGCTGGAGTCACTGTCTGCAGTGATTTTGGAGCCTAAGAAAATCTGATCTGTCACTGCTTCCATTTTTTCCACCTCTATTTGGCATGAAGTGATGGGACTGAATGCCATGATCTTACTTTTTTGAATGTTGAGTTTCAAGCCAGCTTTTTCACTCTGCTCTTTCGCACCATCAAGAGGCTCTTCAGTTCCTCTTCACTTTCTGCCATTAGAGTGGTATCAACTGTATATCTCAGGTTGTTGATATTTCTCCCAGCAATCTTGATTCCAGCTTGTGATTCATCCAGCCCAGCGTTTCACATGATGTACTCTGCATATAAGTTAAATAAGCAGGGTGACAATATACAGCCTTGTCATACTCCTTTTCCAATTTTGAACCAGTCAATTCCATGTCTGGTTCTAACTGTTGCTTCTTGACCTGCATACCAGGTTTCTCAGAGGCGTGTAAGGTGGTCTGGTACTCCCATCTCTTTATGAATTTTCTACAGTTTGTTTTGAAATACGCAGTTTACTTTAGCGTAGTTAATGGAGCAGATTTTTTTTTTTTGGAACTCCTTTGCTTTCTCCATGATTAAAGACATATTGGCAATTTGATCTCTGGTTCCTCTGCCTCTTTGAAACCCAGCTTGCACATCTAGACGTTCTTGGTTCACATACTATTAATGCCTAGCTTGAGGGATTTTGAGCATAACTTTGATAGCATGTGAAATGAGTACACCTGTATGGTAGGTTAAACATTCTTTGGCATTGCCCTTCCTTGGGATTCCAATGAAAACTGACTTTTCCAGTCTTGTGGTCACTTCTAAGTTTTCCAAATTTGCTGGTGTATTGAGTGCAGTACTTTAAAAGTCATAATCTTTTAGGATTTGAAATAGCTCAGATAGAATTCAATCACCTTCACTAGCTTTGTTTGTAGTAATGCTTGCTAAAGTCCACTTCACACTTCAGGATGTCCAAGTCTAGGTGAGTGACCACAACCTTGTGGTTATTCAAGTCATTAAGATCTTTTTTTGAACAGTTCTTTGTATTCCTGCCACCTCTTCTTAATCTCTTCTGCTTCTGTACTCTGTTCTACTCATGATTCTCCTTCGGTATTCTACTTATGATTGAACTATTTTAAAATAAAAATGTATTTACACATTATCTTGTAAGAATTAGTTTAAAATATAAAAATGCTTATCATAGGGCATCAGATATTTTCTGGATATTGTAACTTTCAATTTTAGGAATAACTTCTTTTTTTTTTTTAAATAGTGAAACTTGAATTTAAAATTATAATAAAAGTTGGAATAGTCATAAACCCTTCTCTTAAAAGGAAAAAGGAGAGATATAACTCAGAACAATCTAAACTTAACCCTAATTAATATCTTGGAAAATAGTCAAATTAGAAAAAATTGTATTTTTAAGTTTGACTTTTGTAGCAATAAAAAAGAAACATATTTTGGATTGGTTATACAAATAATTGTTTCAATATTTGATGATTTTGTTATGTTGATAGGATTTGATGATAGAAGACAATCTTTTAAAACTTGAGGTTAAACGTACTCGAGAAATGCTTCACAGTAAGGCAGAAGAAGTTCTTTCTCTGGAAAAAAGAAAACAACAGTTACACACAGCTATGGAAGAACGGACCGAAGAAATTAAGGTTCACAAAACAATGCTTGCATCACAAATAAGATATGTTGATCAAGAACGGCAAAATATAAGGTAATAATTAGAATTTTAAAATATTGCTAATGAATTTTGAAAATATGAGTAATGTTAGAAGAACTGACTGTTCCCTCCACCACCTTGGATGTCCATATTTTTCTTATTTGTTTGAAAAGGCTATTAATATAATGTGTGTGTGTCTGCTCAGTCGTGTCCGACTCTTTGTGACCCCATAAACTATAGCCTGCCAGGCTCCTCTGTCCATGGAATTCTCCAGGCAAGAATACTGGAATGGGTAGCCATTTCCTTCTCTAAGGGATCTTCTCGACCAAGGGATTGAACCTGGGTCTCCAGCATTGCAGGCAGAATCTTAACTGTTTGAACCACCAGGGAAGATTAATATAATACATAGGCCATATTTTAGTAGCAAATCTATGCTTCTCTCTCTCTCTCTCTTTCCTTAGGCTAACTCCTTGTTCTGAAGATTTATCATTTTACATTAAGATCACCAATTCCCTTGGAATTGATTTTTATATATAGTTCGTGGTAAGGGTTCAATAACATGCTTTCCCTTACGGATCTGCCTGCAATGCAGGAAATGCAGGAGATGTGGGTTCAGGATCCTGCAGGGGGACCCAAGATCCCCCCCGGGTTGGGAGGATCCCCTGGAAAAAAGCATGGCAATTCACTCCAGTTTTCTTTCCAGCAAAATCCCATGGACAGAGAAGCCTATTGGGCTATGGCTATGGGGTTGCACAGTCGATCATGACTGAAGCAACTGAGTATGCACGCATGCCCAAGGGTCCAATAACATGCTTTCCTTTATGGATACCCCATAGCTGCATTTATTGAAGCAATTTTCCCCTAGAGATTTCACCTATCTTGTATAAGATTTATTTCGGTGGCTCAGAGGTTAAAGCATCTGCCTCCAATGTGGGAGACCCGGGTTTGATCCCTGGGTCAGGAAGATCCCCTGGAGAAGGAAATGGTGACCCCTCTAGTATTCTTGCCTGGAGAATCCCACGGATGGAGAAGCCTGGTAGGCTGCAGTCCACAGGGTGTCAAAAGTTGGACACGACTGAGAGACTTCACCTTCCTGGATTACATGCTACTTTTTAAGTGTTACTGTCAATGTTATCTCTTTTTAAAGCGTTTCATATTTGATTTGTTGCTGGTATGTAGAAATGCAGTTGGTTTCATTAAGTATTCAGCAACGTTGCTTAAACATTTATTAATCCTAACAGTGGATCTGTAGATTCTACCTTTCAAGTATTTAATTGACATCATTTGCAAACAACAGTTTTCTGTCTTCCTTTTCAACCTCTATAGCTTTTCTTGTTCTTGCTTTATTGTCCTTGCTATTTAACCTCCAGTTCAATGCCGAATAGTAATGGTGATTGCAGGTACTCTTGTCTTGCAAGTGCTTGATCTCAAAGGGAAAGTGTTCATTGTTTAAGTATCGAGTTTACTATAGTGTTTTTTCAGATTCTTTTTACAATATTAAGAGAGATCCCATTTATTTTCATTCTTTGCTAAGAGGTTGTTTTAATTTGTTTAATCGGAAATGAATGTTGACTTTTATTATGTGATTTTTTTTCAGTCATTGATATGATACAGCTTCTTCTATCTGTTAGTATAATTGAAAACTGTATATTGATCGCTTTTTCAAAGTTAAACTAACTTACCTTCTTGTAGTAGATGTAACTGTCACATATTATATTTTGTATGTATCTAGATTTTGTTTGCTAATATTTTTATATAATTTTTACATTCTATGCTTATAGCTCCTTTCTTTCCTGTCCTTGTCAAATTATCAGGTTATTAAGGTTACATCTACTTTTATAAAATGATTTTTGTGTTTCTTTTTTTTTTCTGTACTCTAGGTAAGTTTGTAAAAGAGCAGAATTACATCTTGAATTTTTGAATACTTCACCGGTAAAGCCTTTGGACATCTGCAGTTTTTTGAGGAAGATTTAGTTCAGTTGAACTGTTGGTTCAGTTTATTTCTTGGTTATGGGACAATGAGGATCTTGTATGTTTTCTTGCATCTGTTTTAGTAAATTTCTTATTTTTCTCTAGAAAAAATTTTCTACAGACTTCTTTCATGAAAAGTTGCTCTTATTTCTGCATAATCTTCTGTATCTCCTTTTTTTCCTCCTCTCAATCATATCACATTTGTTTTCCATTTTTTCATTCATAAAGAAAGTTATCTTTCTTGTTTCCAGAACTGTGGTAGGTTTTTTTTTCCTTTTAATATTTTCTGTTTTAGGAAGGAGGAGACATGTTTGTGCTTGGTCCACCATCTTAAGCTGAAAGGCCAACAAGGCTTGTCTTTTACAATCACATAAAGGATGAGTAAATATTTTCTGATGAAACAATATTAATACTTAAAAATAAGCAAAGTTATAACTTCTGATACTTACTATATTTTACCATCAACTTTCTTTAGGAGTAGGAACCTAGTATGTTGAAGATTTCTTTTCACTGGTTAGAAGGCTTATTTTCATGAAGCTGTAGCAGGCAAATGAGTCTCCATGTTGCTGTACATATATTAGCATTATTAGTATTATTACAAAATAAGTTAAAATGATTTAAAAATATAAATTTATTGGAATAAAAGGAAGAAAGTAACCAGCAATTTTAAGGCTGTAAATCTCAGGAGATAATCCTCCAAAGGTTTCTCATATTTCTGCATAGCTTGCGAGGAAAGTCAATAGCTATCCTGTTCTGGACCATATTTTAAAAAATTTTTGGTGAAAAACACCTAAAATTTATCTTAACCATTTAAAAATGTACAGTTAGTAGTATTAGTATTTTCACATTTTTGAGCAACAAATCTCTAGAACTTTTTCATCTTGTAAAACTGAAACTTTATACCCATTAAATATTAGCTTTGCATTTTCCCCTTCCCCTAGCCCTTGACAGCCACTGTTTTTTCTGCCTGTATCAATTTGACTACACTAGATGCCTCACATAAGTGGATCATGTAGTATTGATATTTGTCTTTTTTGACTGGCTTATTCTATTTAGCATAATGTCCGCAAGACTCACCCATGTAGCATGTGATAGATTTTCTCTCTAAGGCTGAATAATACTTCATTGTATGTATGTATCACATTTTATCCATTCATCTGCCTATGGACATTTGGCTTGCTTCCACTTCTTGGCTATTGTGAACTATTGTGAATAATATATGAACGTCGAAGTGGAGACATGTCTTTGAAAATCATTTTCAGTTCTTTAGGATATATACCCAGGAGTAGGATGACTGGATCATACGGCTATTTTATTTTTAACTTTTTGAGGAACTGCCATATTTTTCATAGTGGTTGCACCATTTTACTGTCCCACCAAGAGTTCTTAAAGGTTCAGTTTCTCTACACACTCACCAATATATATATTTTTTCTTTTTGATAGTAGCCATTCTTGCAGGTGTGAGGTGATATCTTATTATGGTTTTGATTTGCATAGGACTATCTTTTAAAGGATATTTGGATAGTGAATAGTTTTGGGAACTCCGGAGCAAAGGTTAGGTATGTTTGCTTATTTCCCATTATGAAATATTTGGATTAGCTAAGCTTGAGTTCTTCAGTTGTGACATAAACCTTCTGTATGTACAGCATCCATCTGAGCCCCTCTTTATTTGCATGTGACTTCAAGAGCAAGGGGAACCAATGCAAATAGGCAGCTCATGCTACTTGGTATGCCAATGAGTGGTAAAGTCCTTTTTCTGTTACCCAGATATATTATGTTTTCTGCCAGCATCCATGAAAGTGGCAGACTAACTTGCTAGCTTTTAAATAGGGTGAAATCTGAGACCTTTCACAGTTCAGTTCAGTTCAGTTGCTCAGTCGTGTCCAATTCTTTGCGACCCCATGGACTGCAGCACGACAGGCTTCCCTGTCCATCACCAACTCCCGGAGCCTACTCAAACTCATATACAAGGAGTCAGTAATGCCATCCAGCCATCTCATCCTCTGTCATCCCCTTCTCCTCTCACCTTCAATCTTTCCCAGCATCAGGGTCTTCTCCAATGAGCGGTTCTTCATGTCAGGTGGCAAATATTGGAGTTTCAGCTTTAGCATCAGTCCTTCCAATGAATATTGAGGACTGATTTCCTATTTTCAAACTGAAATGTAAAACTGCAAAG
This sequence comes from Cephalophus harveyi, assembly GCA_006410635.1. NCBI lineage: Eukaryota > Metazoa > Chordata > Mammalia > Artiodactyla > Bovidae > Cephalophus > Cephalophus harveyi. Next base: position 35,780 of record SJYT01082206.1, on the reverse strand, counting down.
TGAGAACCTATTTAAACTGTTTCAGTAGTAACACAAATACAGATGTCTTCTCTAAGAACAGTATAGTCTTTTAAAAAAGTATATTGTTTTTTTTCAGTGTTTAACTTTTCTTTTCATGTTAGTGCTGAGTTTCATGAGCGGCTAAGTAAAATTGATAAGCTGAAGACTAGATATGAAATTCTTACTGTTGTTATGCTGCCTCCTGAAGGAGAAGAGGAGAAAACACAGGCCTACTATGTAATAAAGGTAAGCTTAATGGATTTATGGGCTTCCCTGGTGGCTCTGATGGTAAATTATCCATCTGCAATGCAGGAGACCAGGCTTTGATCCCTGGATTGGGAAGATCCTCTGGAGAAGGGAATGGCTATCCACTCCAGTATTCTTGCCTGGAGAATTCCACAGACAGAGGAGCCTGGTGGGCTACAGTCCGTGGGGTCTCAAAGAGGTGGATATGACTGAGTGACTTACACTTACATTTCTAATGGATTTACAGTTGTGGTAAAATGAAGTATCCATTCAGTTCAGTTCAGCTCAATCACTCAGTCATGTCCGACACTGAGACCCCATGAACCGCAGCACGCCAGGCCTCCTTGTCCATCACTAACTCCTGGAGTTCACCCAGACTCATGTCCATTGAGTTAGTGATGCCATCCAACCATCTCATCCTCTATTGCCCCCTTCTCCTCCCACCTTCAATCTTTCCCAGCATCAGGGTCTTTTCAAATGAGTCAGCTCTTTTCCCCCAAAATAAAGTGTGACACTGTTTCCACTGTTTCCCCATCTATTTCCTATGAAGTGATGGGACCAGATGCCATGATCTTCGTTTTCTGAATGTTGAGCTTTAAACCAGCTTTTTCACTCTCTTCTTTCACTTTCATCAAGAGGCTCTTTAGTTCCTCTTCACTTTCTGCCATAAGGGTGGTGTCATCTGCATATCTGAGGTTATTGATATTTCTCCCAGCAATGTTGACTCCAGCTTGTGCTTCTTCCAGCCCAGCATTTCTCATGATGTACTCTGCATATAAGTTAAATGAGCAGGGTAACAATATACAGCCTTGACGTACTCCTTTTCCTATTTGGAATCAGTCTGTTGTTCCATGTCCAGTTCTAACTGTTGCTTCCTGACCTGCATATACGTTTCTCAAGAAGCATGTCAGGTGGTCCGGTATTCCCATCTCTTTCAGAATTTTCCTCAGTTTATTGTGACCCACACAGTCAAAGGCTTTGGCATAGTCAATAAAGCAGAAATAGATGTTTTTCTGGAACTCTCTTGCTTTTTTGATGATCCAGCAGATGTTGGCAATTTGACCTCTGGTTCCTCTGCCTTTTCTAAACCAGCTTGAACATCTGGAAGTTCACAGTTCATGTATTGCTAAAGCCTGGCTTGGAGAATTGTGAGCATTACTTTACTAGCATGTGAGATGAGTGTAATTGTGCAATGGTTTGAGCATTCTTTGGCATTGCCTTTCTTTGGGATTGGAATGAATCCCAAGCTCTTTGGTATCAATCAAAATGGCATTTTTTTTTTTGCTATGGAATTTCAAATTTCATAGCACTCCAGTAGCTATTGCACATAATTAGGGTCATAGAACATGAGTTGCTAGATGGAGGTACTGAAAGACTATTAGTTTTATACACATGAGGTCAAAGAAAAGCCTAGACCATTCTGACACGGGTGTTTTTTTGTTTTTTGTTTTGGCTATCGTTTGTGTCACGTTCAGTTCAGTTCACTTCAGTTCAGTCGCTCAGTTGTGTCTGTCTCTTTGCAATCCCATGGACTGCATGCAGCCTGCCAGGCTTCCCTGCCAATCAACATGTCCATTGAGTCGGTGATCCATCCAACCATCTCATCCTCTGTTGTCCCCTTCTCTTACCTTCAATCTTTCTCAGCATCAGGGTCTTTTCTAGTGAGTCTGTGTCATGTTATGTTCCCCCATTTATTCAAAGTTCATAAACTCTTTTACTCTAAAACCTACTATCACTCTCAGTATCACATGCTTGTGACAACCCATTCACTTTAGGCTCAAAGCTTTACTTCACTGTATCCACTCATATGACCACAACCTAGACTTTGTCTCCTGGAGCTCCACCACCTCTGAATCTTACACTCCAGTTTACCATTGCTGTCCTGGTATGGCAGATATCCAGAGAGGAAGGGGGCTGTTCCTTTGCCTTCATATTAGGAGACAAACAGATCAGATAAATTTACTGTTTTTTTCCTGATGTTTTGAGAGTTGATTGCCATCTTGTGGTTGACTTCTACTTATTCTTCAGTTTCCTTCTGTAGCCCTTCTTTCAGGCTGCCCTGAACACATACTACACTGTGTGATATGTCTGCCACTTTGCCTCAGGAAATTCCATCCAACCTATATGAGAAATGAGTCCCAGCTCTCAAATGCTTCTTATCTCATCAGTCTTTAGTACCTCAGGCTTCTGTCCACTATTAACAGTATTTTCCTCCTCTCAGGTTTTGAAGGTTCCCAGAACCTTCAGGTTTTGAAGGTTCTGGAGGCTCTATTCTGTTAATTCTTGGAAAGTGGATAGATGCTGCAATTGCAGTGAAGTTTCTCTCCCAACAAGGGCTCGGAAGAGAGTTACATAAAAAGCACTGGTGTTACAGTACTTTTGTCCGAATTCTTAATTCTATCACTGATTAGGTAGGTGACCTTGAATAAGTTACTTAACCATTTGGGGCCTCAGTGTCCTCACTTGCAAAATTAGGATACTGTTATATTTGTTGTAAGAAGTAAATGAGAAAATATATGTAAAGCCCTTAAGGCAGTGCCTGGAACAAAATGAGCTCTCAATGAATGTTAGCTGAAATTATTGTTATTGCTGTTATGATGATGATGTTGATGGGAAATATCCACTTTTTAGGAAAAAACAGGCAGGTCATATGAGGAGGAGTATTCCTTTGCACCAATATAACTAATATGTGACATTAATCAAGGCTGTCAGTTGTTCTCAATTTCCTGATGCCACATTCCACTTTCCATCTTCTCCAGGGTTCATAGCTTGCCACACAGTTATTTACATGTTTATAGCACATTTAAATGTTTTACTCACTATACCTCATGTGTGCCAGATGTATAAAACTGAAACTTTCTTTAATAACTAAAGTCAGTCTGGCTTATGTTGAGAAAAATCATCCATGGTCTGAAAATGGGGAAAAGCAATCAGTGGGTGTACAATGATGCCACTTCATGGTGACAAAGATGGCTTGCCATTTTCTATCAGGCCCTCCAGGGATTATCTGATTCTACAGGAATGCACACCTCTGACTGATTTTCTGTTGACTAATCTATTTTACCATTCTCTAGAGGGATAGACTTTATCTTATGGAAAAATGATGGTAATGCATATGATTCTCACTCATAACAATGCAAATGAATTTTTCCCAGTGTAATACAACTCACTTATGCTTGTAGTAAAGATAACCCAGGCATTATATTTTATTACCAAAGCCTTTGACAGTGTGGATCATGGTAAACTGTGGAAAATTCTGAAAGAGATGGGAATACCAGACCACCTGACCTGCCTCTTGAGAAACGTGTATGCAGATCAGGAAGCAACAGTAGAACTGGACATGGAACACCAGACTGGTTCCAAATAGGAAAAGGAGTACGTCAAGGCAGTATATTGTTACCCTGCTCATTTAACTTATATGCAGAGTACATCATGAGAAATTCTGGGCTGGAAGGAGCACAAGCTGGAGTCAACATTGCTGGGAGAAATATCAATAACCTCAGATATGCAGATGACACCACCCTTATGGCAGAAAGTGAAGAGGAACTAAAGAGCCTCTTGATGAAAGTGAAAGAGGAGAGTGAAAAAGTTGGCTTAAAGCTCAACATTCAGAAAATGAAGATCATGGCATCTGGCCCCATCACTTCATGGCAAATAGATGGGGAAACAGTGGAAACAGTGTCAGACTTTATTTTTTTGGGCTCCAAAATCACTGCAGTTGGTGATTGCAGTCATGAAATTAAGAGGCTTAAAACTTCAGGACAAGAAGTTTGCACCATCTACGTTAGGCCACCAGCATCCATTTGAATATCGGAGAGTGCCCCGCCTTGGGCTCCCTCTCCCATGGATCTTAGAAGCCGGGGCAAGTTAGTAGACATGGCGAGCCTCCCTGCTCCAGATGGGAATTCAGCCAGAAAAGGAGAGGGAGGGAGAGGGAGAAAGAGAGAGAGAGACACGGGGGAAGCCAGATTTCCAAGAAACTAGTTCAAGGGACTAGTTCGAGAAACTGGTCCATCCTTTATTGTTCAGAAGGCCCTTTATACTTTTTGATTGTACATAGAGATCAATGGGTAATACAAAATTATGCAGCGTCAGCAGCCTTGACTCTTTTTGAGACCAGGCTTTTTCTCTGCATACTTAGTTGTATACACAAGTCTTAGGTGATTTACATCATTTTGTGGTCAGAAGGCCAATTAACATTTTATGGCCCTTTTCTGATAAGGGTTTGTCAACCAGAAGACTTATTTGTGGTGTTCTTCCCAAAGTCTGGTCCACTCTCAGAAAGCACTAAATAAAGTTACGTTCTTACATAGCAAGGATACAACAATATATAACAAGGAAAAAGGGGCATAGTGATTTATAACAGAGAAAATTCATTAACTTAAAAGTCTAGTATTGCTAACATCAAAACTACTATATTCTTATTTCTGGATCCCGTTTACATTAATATCCTCCCAGGTGCCTAAAAGATAAAGGATATGGAGGCTTGGAGGCAAACGTTAACAAACTCTTCACCAAACTAATTCTTAACTCCAAAAGGCTCTATATCTTTAAGATATTTTAAGCTTCGTGCCTCTCACAGTTGGGGGCTGTAAACAGTCCACAAATTGTAAAGCAGACTGGTGAGATAGGTTAGAAAGCCATCAAAGGGGTTTCAACCTGAGACATTCTTTTTATATGCAGGAGACTGTTAACTGGAACTCTGAATTAACTCTTTCCAGCAAAAAGCTGGTAGTGTCAGAAGAGTATAGTATAGCAGAGAGTAAACAGATGGATTTTGGTTTCGGTGTAGATGCTCAGACAGAGGACCCCTCGAGACCTGACTCGCCTCACCCATCAGGCCTCTCCGCATGATCTTGTCATGGGTGGGATCTCCCGTGCTGGCTCCCGGCAACACAGGATGAGATGGCTGGGTGGCATCACCGATTGATGGACAAGAGTTTGAGTTGGTGGTGGACAGGGTGGCCTGGCATGCTGCGATTCATGGGGTCGCAAAGAGTCGGACATGACAGAGTGACTGAACTGAACTGAACTGAAAAGATATTAGCCAGTTTTATATCTATAAGAAAATTAATTTCAGCATTTCTGACTCTGTATGTGTGTAAAATCTGTTCTAATTCTCTTTTTGAACTTGTCTAAATGTCTTACTGGTTCCTTCACTAATGAATTGGATAAAATCTTTGACATGTTTATGTTCATATGAGCATAATATTTAACTTTTTGAAAATACAATTTCAGCAGTTTCACTGCTGGAAAAAACTTAGAAGCTAAACATCATTTCTAGTTTTGAATGTGGTAGACTTAGGATGTAAATTCACTCAATTCAGGCTCCTTTCCCTTCCTTATATCCTTTACATTCCTCCCGAAGGTGGTCTTTCCTGATAGGTGCATATATGTATGTTTATAGCACTGGGGGAGAGGAGTTTGGTTACAGAGCAAACCACTCTTATTTTCTGCATACTCTATTTCAGGGGCTAGCAAACCAAGGACTCTGGGCTAAATGCTGCCCACTACCATTTTATAAATAAGTGCTGAACCACACAATACATAAACTCATTCATTTATGTATTGTCTCTGGCTGCTTTCATGCTACAATAACAGTGGTATTAAGTACTAGTGGTTTCAAGACTGACTGGCCCATAAAGCCTAAAATATTTACTCTTTCCCATACTGTTTGCTGACCTCTTGTATTAATTTGTTAGAGCTGCTATAACAAAGTGTCACAATTAGGTAGCTTATACTATAGAAATCTCACAGTTGTAGTGGCTGGAAGTCCAAGATGAAGGTGTCAGCAGGATTGGTTATTTCTAAGGGTTGGGAGGGACAATATGTTATATGCCTCTCTCTTAGCTTTTGGTGGTTTGGTGGCAGTTTTTGGAATTCCTTAGCTTATGGAAGCATCATCATTAGCTCTGCCTTCATCTTCACATGGCATTCTTCTTGTGTCTCTTCAGCCTTTCCTCTTTGTCTGTGTTTGTGTTCAAATTTCCCATTTTTGTAAGGACACTAGGGATAGTGGACTAGGGCCTACCCTAATGAGTTCATCATAACTTGACTACATCTGTGAAGACCCTATTTCCATATATGGTCACATTCTGAGGTACTGAGGGTTGGGACTTCTTGTATTTTTTTTAGGGTAGCAGTTCAACCCACAGTCCTCATTTTTGGTCCTGCAAGTATCCTCTTGTCTATATTATATACATGGTCATGTTCCCTTTTACCCACCTTGTATTGTTCAGTCAGTCAGTCATGTCTGATTCTTTGTGACTCCATGGACTACAGCACATGAGACTTCCCTGTCCTTCACCGTCTCCTGGAGCTTGCTTAAACTCATGTCCATTGAGTTGGTGATGCTTTCCAACCATCTTGTCCCACTGTCCCCTTCTCCTCCTGCTTTCAATCTTTCCCACCTTAGCAGCTTCTATATCTGACTCTTAAAAGAGTCAGAAAAAAATATAATCAGCAATCAGTGAAGGTCTAGTTCAGTTCAGTCGCTCAGTCATGTCCAACTCTTTGCGACCCCATGAATCGGAGCACGCCAGGCCTCCCTCCCTGTCCATCACCAAGTCCCGGAGTTCACTCAGATTCATGTCCATTGATTCAGTGATGCCATCCAGCCATCTCATCCTTGGTCGTCCCCTTCTCCTCCTGCCCCCAATCCCTCCCAGCATCAGAGTCTTTTCCAGTGAGTCAACTCTTCGCATGAGGTGGCCAAAGTACTGGAGTTTCAGCTTTAGCATCATTCCTTCCAAAGAAATCCCAGGGTTGATCTCCTTCAGAATGGACTGGTTGGATCTCCTTGCAGTCCAAGGGACTCTCAAGAGTCTTCTCCAACACCACGGTTCAAAAGCATCAAATCTTTGGTGCTCAGCTTTCTTCACAGTCCAACTCTCACATCCATACATGACCACTGGAAAAACCATAGCCTTGACTCGACAGACCTTTGTTGGCAAAGTAATATCTCTGCTTTTCAATATGCTATCTAGCATCTTTCAAATCACATTTCCAAGTTCCCTTTTATCTTTATAAGGAAACAGTTCAATTCTGATCAGAATTTAATGAAACAGCCCAATAAAATTACTTAAAAATATTGACAGAAAGGTATAAACATTTTTTTCCAAATAACTGCTCTTCTAATCCAGGATAAAAGGTAAACATTATATAATTGGTGATTTAGAGGCAAATGGGACCATAAAGGTTTAGAAGTTTAAGGTATATATGGAATAAGATCAGGAATTTGTATAAATGAACAAATCCAATGCCTTTATTTGACAAACTGAACTTGGAGTAGTGAAGTAAATTATTTAATGCTATTCAGCTTACTAGTGGGAAATCTGTTTTGACTCATTCTAGCTCTTTTCCCCACTACACTATATTTTAAATGAAATGTTTGCTAATTCTAGACTCAACTTGAAAGAATTAGATGTAATTTATCTCAGAATGTTTTTTTTCCTAAGCTTTTTATTACATACTATTTGATATAAAATGTATATCTTGAGGCATAATAAAACAATAAACAGTGAAAATGTTAAGAATTGAAATGTTACCAAAACTCTTCCAGTGACCACATTCTGAGCTAAAGATAGATACTTAGGATTGAATAACTTTACCAAAGAAATTATCAGTTGATTTTGGCTAAAAATAGGTTTTGGTACATTTTTTTAAAAAAACTTTATTATAGTTGTTTAGTGTTAAATTTCTGCTGTACAGCAAGGTGATTCAGTTATACATACATATATTCTTTTTCCAATATTCTTTCCCATTATGGTTTATTCAATAGGATCTTGTTGTTTATCCAGGCTGTATATATTAGTTTGCATCTGCTAGATGGGGAAACAGTGTCAGACTTTATTTTTAGGGGCTCCAAAATCACTGCTGATGGTGACTGCAGCCATGAAATTAGAAGACGCTTACTCCTTGGAAGAAAAGTTATGTCCAACCTAGATAGCATTTTCAAAAGCAGAGACATTACTTTGCTGTCGAAGGTCCGTTTAGTCAAGGCTATGGTTTTTCCTGTGGTCATGTTATGGATGTGAGCGTTGGACTGTGAAGAAGGCTGAGCACCGAAGAATTGATGCTTTTGAACTGTGGTGTTGGAGAAGACTCTTGAGAGTCCCTTGGACTGCAAGGAGATCCAACCAGTCCATTCTGAAGGAGATCAAGCCTGGGATTTCTTTGGAAGGAATGATGCTAAAGCTGAACCTCCAGTACTTTGGCCACCTCATGTGAAGAGTTGACTCATTGGAAAAGACTCTGATGTTGGGAGGGATTGGGGGCAGGAGGAGAAGGGGACGACCGAGGATGAGATGGCTGGATGGCATCACTGACTCGATGGACGTGAGTCTGAGTGAACTCCGGGAGATGGTGATGAATAGGGAGGCCTGGCGTGCTGTGATTCATGGGGTCGCGAAGAGTCGGACACAACTGAGCGACTGAACTGTACTGAACTGAACTGAATGTCAAACTCCCACCCCCTCCCTTCCCCCACCCCCTCTCCCTTGGTGACCACACGTCTGTTCTCTATGTCAATCAGTTTACTTTTAGAAATATATTTTATCACAAATTTGCTTCAGTAATTGAGCCAATTGTAATATCTAACACTTTAGGAAAGGTAACTAAAATATAGTTAATTTCACAATAGTGAACCTGAGAAGGACTTTAAAAACTGGAGATCTTAAGTTATGTAAAATTTGATCAGGTTTGAAGGAGGCAGTAATGTTGACTGTGAGAACTTTTGCTTGCTTAGAATAAATAAGAACTAGAGGTTTGATTCCTGAACCCTGCTTTTACTATATTTGTCATTAAAAACCAACAGTCTTCTGGACTTCCCTGGTGGGCCAGTGGCTAAATTTGCATCTGCTAATCCCAAACTCCCACCCTTTCCCTCCTCTACCCAACCCTTTGCAACTTCAAGTCTGTTTAATATATCTGTGGGACTGTTTGTTTCATAGATAGGCTTGTTTTAGAGTCTGCATGTAAGTGATATTATATATTTGTCTTTCTCTCTTACTTCACTTAGTATGATAACCTCTAGGTCCACCATGTTGCTGCAAATTGCATTATTTCATTCTTTTCTACAGCTGAGTTAATATTCCATTGTATATATGTACCACATCTATTATCTGTCCATGGACATATAAGTTGTTTCCATGTCTTGTGAATAATGTTGTGAACAGAGGGGTCCATGTATCTTTTCTGAATTATCATTTTATATGGGTATATGCCCAGGAGTAGGATTGTTGGATCATATGGCAACTCTAGTTTTTTCAGGAACCTTCATACAAGTCTTCCACAGTGGCAGCATCAATTTACATTCTCACCAACAGTGTAGGAAGATTCCCTTTTCTTCACATCTTCTCTATCGTGTTATTTTTAGACTTTATGATGATGGCTGTTCTGACTGGTATAAGGTTAGGGTTAGGGTTAGTTTTGATTTGAATTTCTGTAATGATTAGTGAGAAATGCTGGGCTGGAAGAAACACAAGCTGGAATCAAGATTGCCGGGAGAAATATCAGTAACCTCAGATATGCAGATGACACCACCCTTATGGCAGAAAGTGAAGAGGAACTAAAAAGCCTCTTGATGAAAGTGAAAGACGAGTGAAAAAGTTGGCTTAAAGCTCAACATTCAGAAAACGAAGATCATGGCATCTGGTCCCATCAGTTCATGGGAAATAGATGGGGAAACAGTGGAAACAGTGTCAGACTTTATTTTGGGGGGCTCCAAAATCACTGCAGATGGTGACTGCAGCCATGAAATTAAGAGGCTTAAAACTTCAGGACAAGAAGTTTGCACCATCTACGTTAGGCCATCAGCGTCCATTTGAATATTGGAGAGTGCCCGGCCTAGAGGATCTTGCTGTGATTTATGTCAGAGAGTGTTCTGCTGATGTTTTCCTCCAAGAGTTTTATAGTTTCTGGCCTTACACTTACATGTTTAATCCATTTTGAGTTTATTTTTGTGTATGGTGTTAGAAGGTGTTCTAGTTTCATTCTTTTACAGGTGGTTAACAAACAAAAAAGCCTCTTGATGAAAGTGAAAGAGGAGAGTGAAAAAGTTGGCTTAAAGCTCAGCATTCTGAAAACCAAGATCATGGCATCTGGTTCCATCACTTCATGGGAAATAGATGGGGAAACAGTGGCTGACTTTATTTTGGGGGGCTCCAGAATCACTGCAGATGGTGACTGCAGCCATGAAATTAAAAGACGCTTACTTCTTGGAAGAAAAATTATGACCAACCTAGCCAGCACATTGAAAAGCAGAGACATTACTTTGCCAACAAAGGTCCGTCTAGTCAAGGCTATGGTTTTTCCAGTGGTCATGTATGGATGTGAGAGTTGGACTGTGAAGAAAGCTGAGTGCCAAAGAATTGATGCTTTTGAACTGTGGTGTTGGAGAAGACTCTTGAGAGTCCCTTGGACTGCAAGGAGATCCAACCAGTCCATTCTGAAGGAGATCAAGCCTGGGATTTCTTTGGAAGGAATGATGCTAAAGCTGAAACTCCAGTACTTTGGCCACCTCATGCGAAGAGTTGACTCATTGGAAAAGACTCTGATGCTGGGAGGGATTGGGGGCAGGAGAAAAAGGGGACGACAGAGGATGAGATGGCTGGATGACATCACTGACTCGATGGATGTTGAGTCTGAGTGAACTCCAGGAGTTGGTGATGGACAGGGAGGCCTGGCGTGCTGCGATTCATGGGGTCGCAAAGAGTTGGACACGACTGAGCGACTGAACTGAATGATTAGTGATGAGGAACATCTTTTCATGGGGGCATTTTTAAATTTATATGCATACTACCTCTCTCAGTCTTTAATTGGAGAAGTGCTTTGGAACTGTTTCGGTACAACTCTAGAAGGCCTAGCCCATAAGTCCACTGACTACTCACTGAGGAATTTTTTGTTTTCAGCAGTTTATAGACTTCACTTGTTCCTGGCCACTTTTATCATAATTATCTTTAATTAAAGCTGTTTTAAAATATGATAATATATACATGAAGGGTTAGTTGCTCACTTCTGTCTGACTCTTTGCAACCCCACAGACTGTAGCCAACCAGGCCCCTTTGTCCATGGGATTTTCCAGGCAAGGATACTGGAATGGGTTAACGTTTCCTTCTCCAGGAATATATACATGAAATTGGGCTCAAAATTTGCTGTTTTAATAGTTTTTAAGTGTACAGTTCAGTAGTATTAAGTATATTCATATTGTTGTGTAGTTAACACAACAGCCGTCTCCAGAACTTTATCTTTCAGAACTGAAACTGTACCTGTCAAACAGTAACTCCCCATTTTCCCTCCCTGAAATCCCTGGCAACCCCAATCTACTTTGCTTTTGTGAATCTGACTACTCTAGGTGCCTCATGTAAGTAGAATCATGCAGTATTTTTTCCTCTTAAAAATATTCAATCGCTGGGGTGGGAAGATCCCCTAGAGAGTAAAGTGGCAAGCCACTCCAATATTCTTCCTGGAAAATTCCATGGACAGAGGAACCTGGCGGGTTACAGTCCATGGGGTTGCAGAGTTGGACACAACTGAGCAACTAACACTTTCACTTTCATCGGTTTACCTTGCTAACCTCTTTTACTCCTAAGATTTAAAATGACAGAGTGTGCCAAGCCTCTTCCAGGCAAGAAACATACATTCCTTTTATTTAATATCTAGTTTGAAACCTCTTCTACTTAACCCTTTCTTTTCTCAGTAAAGTTTATATTTTTTGGTCATTTTTGTTTGAGTCTTCATGTTAAGTTTTAGTTAACTCCCATCATGGTTTTGTATCCTAAGTTCTATATTTGGAAGGCCTTCAGGATTTGGTAAATCAAGTGCAAGAAATAAATGCTTGGTGCTGCATGTACGTCCCAAGGCAAATTGGTATTGTTGTGAGTTAAGTACTTCCTGCTCTGATCACAGACATTTTTCTTCCCCCCCATCATGATAAATACTTTTAACCAATCTATTCTATTCTGTTTTAAATAGGCTGCTCAAGAAAAAGAAGAACTTCAAAGGGAAGGTGACAGTTTGGATGCTAAGATCAACAAAGCTGAAAAAGAAATCTATGCTCTAGGAAACACCCTGCAAGTGCTGAACAGTTGCAACAACAATTACAAACAATCTTTTCAGAAAGTGACTCCATCTAGTATGTAGAAATTATTGAAACTTTTAAATTAATGTACATGCAATGAAAGCTGCATAGTTATTTTAAAAAGAGGATCACTATGCGATAAGGAAAACAAGTGCATTATATTTGATTCAGCTGTAAAACCTAATCACCACAACCCCCCTTCCCTCCCCCACTTAAAATAAGTGCTAAGGTGTTAATTCCACCTGTTACTAGTTGTAGTGATGTGGCATAGTACTCCTCTACGGAGTTCATTTCAAATCTGAAAAAAACAGCAGTATACTGGGTGCTCTATGTTGACAAGAATAGTTATTTCACATCCTATTTTTCAAAAACTAGACATACGGAAGTTGACCTTTCATAATGAAAAATGTTAGAAGTTTAAATTATGTAATATTTTAAATTTGCTTTCTACACAGCATGTTAAAAATTTAAAGCAAAAATCCTTTTAAATTCTAGGTGCTGAGTATGAGGTAAAAATTCAACTAGAAGAACAAAAAAGAGCTGTTGATGAAAAACACAGACACAAACAAAGACAAATCAGAGAACTACAGGAAGATATCCAGGTAAATCCTATAGGCTTTAATAATAAGCCCTTAGTAAAAGTTAACTATCACTATTATAATTATTATACTCTTGTTAATATACAATTTTTTTACAGAAGCAGTTACTTAAATGAGAAAAAAGTGATCAAAGTATTAACTAGTTAAAATCCCAGTGCTAAGCCCTGACAATTACTTGGTAATTAATGGATAAATTATAGCTAGCTAACTATGATATCCCCTAATCTTTATTTCAGTTAAATCCTTTAAAAATCACCTTAAAAGACTGTTCCTTAAAACAAAAATTTGAAAGATGAGAAAACAATGTGTTTGGTAATAAGCAGGCTCTATATAAACATTTAAGGGCTTCCCTGATGGCTCAGTGGTAAAGAATCCACCTGCCAATGCAGCAGACACAAGAGACAGGGATGCAATCTGTGGGTTGGGAAGATCCACTGGAGGAGGAAATGGCAACCCACTCCGGTATTCTTCCCTGAAAAATACCACGAACAGAAGAGCCTGGCAGGCTACAGTTGAAAGGGTCACAGAGCTGGACAGTACTGATTTTTTTTTTTTTTTGATTAAAGAAATAGATTATATGAGTTGGGAATCTTTGAAAACTGTGTGCTTTCAATAGTCATTGTTTGAATTGTTTTTCTCCCAAATACCATAAAAATAACCTTCCAGTGCGATTATATATAAAACTTAATCCATAAAACCATTATACTTATTATCTACCAATAGAATGTATATTATATATGCAAAGAGTTGGCCACGACTGAGCAACGAGCACATATATACAAAAACAAAGGAATCAGAATTAAATACTTGACAAGTGGCAACAATAAAAGTTATTTCTGAACCTAACCAATAACTTTGTTAATATTTATTTTCTGCAGAGCATGGAAAATACTTTAACAGTTATAGAACACTTAACAAATAATGTCAAAGAAAAAGTAACAGAAAAGCAAGCTTATGTACTTCAATTAAAAAGAGAAACTGAGGAACAGAAGCCAAAATTAGAAAGAGTAACTAAACAGGTATTGGAAACTTTTGTCATATTTATGTTTTGGAGTTCCAAATGGTAACCTCACATCTTCCTTCATCCATTAAAAAATACTTAGTTCTAGAAAATAGGTTTAAATAACTGACTGCTGTTGACCAACAGTGTGCAAAACTCACCAAGGAAGTCCGTCTTTTGAAAGATACAAAAGATGAAACATTAGAAGAACAAGATATCAAACTTCGTGAAGTGAAACAGCTTCACAAGATCATTGATGAAATGTTAGTTGAGATCACACAAGAAAATGCTGAGATCGGTGTTATCCTTCAAACATACTTTCAACAGGTAATAAGAGTTATCTTCTAGTCAAATATTTCTTAAACATTTCACGAAGAAAAAGTTAGGGTATTCAACATAAAATGAAATCTACTGAAAAATATTCTGAAATGGCATGGTACTAATGATTGCTGTTGAATATTTTTCCAGACTGGTTTAGAACTACCTACAGCTAGTACTAAAGGTAGTCGTCACAGTTCTAGATCTCCTTCCCAGACTTCACTGTTATCAGCAAGGTAAGTGGAAGGAGAAAACACCATCCCTGATTCACTCAGTTACAGCTTCCATCCCAAGCAAATTCGGCCACTTCATATGCCATAGCTGTTGGACCTGCCAGTGCACTGCTAGTACTCTCCCCAACTTTCCCTACCTTCTGATGTTTGTGTCAGAGGCAGAAACCAGCCAGGAGCACAAGACTCTTCCCTTCTGGCTTCTGTCTGGAGTTATCATTTCAGTTTGACATATAGTGCTTTGTGACTATCAGGTATTTCAGTAGGATAAAGCAGGGTGAAATTTTGGATGATACACATAGCATGGTCATCCCGAGTGTGGGGTGAATTGATTAAACCATAAAAGGACCACTTAGCTGTACATAGATATTGAGTAAGATTTATAAGATTAAAATCCACTGTAAAATCTAAGGAGTCAGAATTTTATGCTGCTTTGTTTTGCTAAAAAGGAAATTATTCTTTCTTCTGCAGTTTTATCCAGAATTCTATCAGGTAGACATTTAGTCAACATTCCTGTGCCTTGCTGACAAAGTAATAATTATTAATATTAAAGATGATCCTCATCTTAAAATTCCCAATCTGCCACATTCAGCGCCGTATTACTTTTCATTACTCCACAGCAAAATGTCATGAAAGGATTTCCTAAAAGATATTTTTTAAGTAAAAAAAAAAAAACAAACACACACACACACTTTCTATGTAAAGATGATGAGCAGCCACTTGAACACCCTAAGTTCAGTTCAGTTGCTCAGTAGTGTCTGACTCTTTGTGACCGCATGAGCCACAACAGTTACCAGGCCTCCCTGTCCATCATCAACTCCTGGAGTTTACCCAAACTCATGTCCATCGAGTCAGTGATGCCATGCAACCATCTCATCCTCTGTCGTCCCCTTCTCCTGCCCTCAATCTTTCATGGCATTGGGTCTTTTCAAATCAGTCAGCTCTTTGCATCAGGTGGCCAAAGTGTTGGAGTTTCAGCATCAACATCAGTCCTTCCAAAGAACACCCAGGACTGATCTCCTTTAGGATGGCTGGTTGGATCTCCTTGCAGTCCAAGGGACTCTCAAGAGTCTTCTCCAACACCCCAGTTCAAAAGCATCAATTCTTCGGCGCTCAGCCTTCTTCACAGTCCTCCTCTCACATCCATACATGACTACTGGAAAACCCATAGCCTTGACTAGACAGACCTTTATTGACAAAGAAATGTCTCTGCTTTTTAATATGCTATCTAGGTTGGTCATAACTTTCCTTCCAAGAAGCGTCTTTTAATTTCACGGCTGCAATCACCATCTGTAGTGACTGCAAAATAAAGTCAGCCACTGTTTCCACTGTTTCCCATCCATTTCCCATGAAGTGATGGGACCGGATGTCATGACCTTAGTTTTCTGAATGTTGAGCTTTAAGCCAACTTTTTCACTCTCCTCTTTCACTTTCAAGAGGCTCTTTGGGTCTTCTTTACTTTCTGCCATAAGGGTGGTGTCATCTGCATATCTGAGGTTAGTATATCTCCCAGCATCTTGACTCCAGCTTGTGCTTCTTCCAGCTCAGTGTTTCTCATGATGTAATCTTCATATAAGTTAAATGAGCAGGGTGACAATATACAGCCTTGACGTACTCCTTTTCCTATATGGAACCAGTCTGGTGTGCCATGTCCAGTTCTAACTGTTGCTTCCTGACCTGCATATAGGTTTCTCAAGAGGCAGGTCAGGTGGTCTGGTATTCCCATCTCTTTCAGAATTTTCCACAGTTTATTGTGATCCACACAGTCAAAGGCTTTGGCATAGTCAATAAAGCAGAAGTAGATGTTTTTCTGGAACTCTCTTGCTTTTTCCATGATCCAGCGGATGTTGGCAATTTGATCTCTGGTTCCTCTGCCTTTTCTAAAGCCAGCTTGAACATCAGGGAGTTCACGGTTCACGTATTGNAGTCAATAAAGCAGAAATAGATGTTTTTCTGGAACTCTCTTGCTTTTTCCATGATCCAGCGGATGTTGGCAATTTGATCTCTGGTTCCTCTGCCTTTTCTAAAACCAGCTTGAACATCTGGAAGTTCATGGTTCATGTATTGCTGAAGCCTGGTTTGGAGAATTTTGAGCATTACTTTACTAGTGTGTGAGATGAGTGCAACGGTGCAGTAGTTTGAGCATTCTTTGGCATTGTCTTTCTTTGGGATTGGATTGAAAAACATTTTCCAGTCTGTGGCCACTGCTGAGTTTTTCAAATTTGTTGACATATTGAGTGCAGCACTTTCACTGCATCTTTTAGGACTTGAAATAGCTCAACTGGAATTCCATCACCTCCACTATCTTTGTTTATAGTGATGCTTCCTAAGGCCCACTTGATTTCACATTCCAAGATGTCTGGTTCTAGGTGAGTGTTTCACACCATCGTGATTATCTGGGTCGTGAAGATCTTTTTTTGTAGTTCTTGTGTGTATTCTTGCCACCTCTTCTTAATATCTTCTGCTTCTGTCAGGTCCATATCATTTCTGTCCGTTATTGAGCCCATCTTTGCATGGGTATCTGTAATTTTCCTGAAGCAATCTCTAGATTTTCCCATTCTATTATTTTCTTCTACTTCTTTGCATTGATTGCTGAGGAAGACTTTCTTATCTCTCCTTGCTATTGTTTGGAACTCTGCATTCAGATGCTTGTATCTTTACTTTTCTCCTTTGCTTTTCGCTTCTCTTCACAGCTATTTGTAAGGCCTGCTCAGGCAGCCATTTTGCATTTCTTTTTTTTAGGGATGGTCTTGATTCCTGTCTCCTGTACAATGTCATGAACCTCCGTCCATAGTTCATCTGGCACTCTATCAGATCTAGTCCCTTAAATCTGTTCCTCACTTCCACTGTATAATCATATGGGATTTGATATAGGTCAGACCTGAATGGTTTAGTGATTTCCCCCGTTTTCTTCAATTTCAATCTGAATTTGGCTTGGCATCACGGACTCGATAAACGTGAGTCTGAGTGAACTCCGAGAGATGGTAATGAACAGGGAGGCCTGGCGTGCTGCGATTCACGGGGTCGCAAAGAGTCAGACACGGCTGAGTGACTGAACTGAACTTGGCTTTAAGAAGTTCATGATCTGAGCTGCTCCTGGTCTTGTTTTTGCTGACTGTAT
Organism: Cephalophus harveyi; assembly: GCA_006410635.1. NCBI lineage: Eukaryota > Metazoa > Chordata > Mammalia > Artiodactyla > Bovidae > Cephalophus > Cephalophus harveyi. The sequence goes on along the minus strand of SJYT01082206.1, from coordinate 18,187 downwards.
AAGAACTTCTCCATCTTTGGCTGCAAAGAATATAATCAATCTGATTTCGGTGTTGGCCATCTGGTGATGTCCATGTGTAGTCTTCTCTTGTGTTGTTGGAAAAGTGTTTGCTATGACCAGTGTGTTTTCTTTGCAGAACTCTATTAGCCTTTGCCCTGCTTCATTCTGTACTCCAAGGCCAAATTTGCCTGTTACTCCAGGTGTTTCTTGACTTCCTACTTTTGCATTCCAGTCCCTTATAATGAAAAGGATATCTTTTTTGGCTGTTAGTTCTTAAAGGTTTTGTAGGTCTTCATAGAACTGTTCAACTTCAGCTTCTTCAGCGTTACTGGTTAGGGCATAGACTTGGGTTACCGTGATATTGAATGGTTTGCCTTGGAAACAAAGAGATCATTCTGTCATTTTTGAGACTGCATCCATGCACTGCATTTCAGACTCATGTTGCCTATGATGGCTATTCCATTTCTTCTAAGGGATTCCTGCCCACAGTAGTAGATATAATGGTCATCTGAGTTAAATTCACCCATTCCACCCTAGTATTTTCATAAAAGCATACTTTCAAAACTTAGCATTCAGAATTGTATGGATAGTTATGCTTTTCAAATGACCCCATCACTTTATCCTGTCAATAGGTCCCTCATTTTTTTCTTTTTAGCTCAAATTATATAACCTATCATTTTAATCACTCTTGCCAGCACTCAAATTTTCTTGCCTCTTTTCCTACCTTTTGTTGACTGATTTTGGCAAACTTTTAATACCTAATGATTCTAAATTATAGTTGAACATTTTAAAAATAGAAATATATTTGTAGAACTATTTTTCTACTGATTTGAACCTTTATCATCTTTTTTTCTTAAACTAATTTCCTGATACTATTAATGGTCATCTTTTAAAATTCATTATTAGCACTCTTAACAGGATTATCTTTTTTGATCTCTTTAAGTACTTATGGGATTATGGCATCTTTGCGATTAATGAGGGGGTCTCTACTAAAATAAAAATTCTGAATTACAGTTAATTCTGGTTTTATTGAACTTCCCTGGTGGCTCAGAGGTTAAAGCATCTGCCTCCAATGCGGGAGACCCGGGTTCGATCCCTGGGTCGGGAAGATCCCCTGGAGAAGGAAATGGCAATCCACTCCAGTATTATTGCCTGGAGAATCCCATGGACGGAGAAGCCTAGTAGGTTACAGTCCACGGGGTCGCAAAGAGTCGGACACGACTGAGCGACTTCACCTTCACCTTCACCTTCTGGTTTTATTCTAGGTCATCTAAGAGTACAAGCACTTCTGCTTCTCAGACTTCGATCAAAGTATTAGAGCTGAACTTCCCAGCCTCTCCGCTAACTGGCAGCACTTCCAGACCAACTAGTGCTAGCAGTGCCTCCAGTACCGGTAAAAGCAGAAAGACCAGCAAATAAAATTTTAAATCTCTCTTGAACAAGTTGTAAACACAAAACCAAATGTCTCCTAATTTTGAAGAAGTATATCACACCCTATACTTTTGGGTGCCTTATACTGATATAGAGGCCTAATGAGATAAGTGTAAGAAATACAAAATGACCAGAGAAAAGTTTTATCCAGTGAAAAATGTAAAAACTTCATGCTAGCCATGAAACTTCTCACTTCTAATGTAACAGAATCTTTTAGGAAGAAATCTCTAAAGATTTATTGTACTATATAGTTTATAACACTATTAAAATTCTTTTAGCCTAGATGATCCTGAAAGTAGGTTTTATTAACAAGAAACATATTTCTCAGACTTTAGGAGAAGAAATCTGTTAGTTTCTTCTTTTAGCATTAACTCTCCCCTTCCCTCCACCAGAAAACAGCTGATAGGAACAAGAACTACTATATATCAACAGTGGAACTTAAATTTCTAGAAGTAGGCCACTCTGATCTTGAAAACAGTCAAATATAGTGAAGATTCCGCTCTCAAGATACAACCAAGAATATGTTTTCAATATTTCCTTGATTTAATGAACAGTTTAAAGAAAGCCAGGCATAATTAGATTTGCAATAGGAATTCTGTAAATTTCCAGTAAAGGTAGACTACCAGATTAAGAATTAGTTATTTCTGTCAGTTATCATTACATGTGCCCAACACTGTGAACTTTGGAATAGACGGTGAAGTATGACTATGTTATAAAACTGGTTTTCAAATAAATGTATCAGAATATATATACTTAAATGAGTACTGTCTCCTTCAAATCTTGGGAAAAAGTATTTTCAGGTATTCCCAAATATTTCTCAACTGAGCTATCAAAAACTGTCATTGTTTACAACTGTCACTTGCAATTCCTTCTGAAAGGCAGTAATGGTAGTAAACCTGTTTCTCTGGATCACTGGAGTATTGTCATTTCTTGTAATAGGCAGCAAAAGGCACAGCCAAGTCCAATGAATAAGAAGGGTAAAAAGCTAATTATTTTTTTTTTGGTAAAATATTATTCCAGTGAGATTTGTGAAATATAAAAACTAATTAATCTTACCATCACTTTGAATGTTCACCAAAATTCTCATTCTTTGCCCTATTTTACTTAGCAAATTACCTGGAAGTTGAAGTGTATTCCAAGCAGGCAGGGACTAGTACTGTGACCTTGGGAAAGTTACTTCTCTATGCTTTTTTTCTCATTTATAATATAGAGACAGTAAAAGTTATCTACTTTAAATTTATTGAAATCAGGTAATTTATATAAAGGCACAAGGCCCAACATACTGGAATTGCATAGTGAAAATGTAAAGTTGCTCAATGATGTCTGACTCTGTTACCCCATGGACTATACAGTCCATGGAATTCTCCAGGTCAAGAATAGCATAGTGGGTAGCCTATCCCTTTTCCAGCAGATCTTTCCTACCCAGGAATTGAACTGGAGTCTCCTGCATTGCAGGTGGATTCTTCACTAACTGAGCTATCAGGGAAGCCCTGGAATTCCACAGAGCTTCTACCTATCACTGAGCCACCAACCAAAGCCTGGCACAGTATTTGTGGAATGGTTAAGTTAGAGTACATCATGAGAAATGCTGGGCTGCAAGAAGCACAAGCTGGAATCAAGATTACTGGGAGAAATATCAATAACCTCAGATTTGCAGATGACACCACCCTTATGACAGAGTGAAGAGGAACTAAAAAGCCTCTTGATGAAAGTGAAAGGAGAGAGTAAAAAAGTTGGCTTAAAGCTCAACATTCAGAAAACCAAGATCATGGCATCTGGTCCCATCACTTCATGGGAAATAGATGGGGAAACAGTGGCAACAGTGGCTGACTTTATTTTGGGGGGCTCCAAAATCACTGCAGATGGTGACTGCAGCCATGAAATTAAAAGACGCTTACTCCTTAGAAGGAAAGTTATGACCAACCTAGATAGCATATTCAAAAGCAGAGACATTACTTTGCCAACAAAGGTCCATCTAGTCAAGGCTATTGTTGGTTTTTCCAGTGGTCATGTATGGATGTGAGAGTTGGACTGTGAAGAAAGCTGAGCGCCGAAGAATTGATGCTTTTGAACTGTGTTGAAGACTCTTGAGAGTCTCTTGGACTGCAAGGAGATCCAACCAGTCCATCCTAAAGGAGACCAGTCCTGGGTGTTCATTGGAAGAACCGATGCTAAAGCTCAAACTCCAATACTTTGGCCACCTGGTGCCAAGAGTTGACTCACTGGAAAAAGACTCTGATGCTGTGAGGGATTGGGGGCAGGAGAAGGGGACGACAGAGGATGAGATGGGTGGATGGCATCATCGACTCGATGGACATGAGTTTGAGCGAACTCTGGGAGTTGGTGATGGACAGGGAGGCCTGGCGTGCTGTGATTCATGGGGTTGCAAAGAGTCGGACACGACTGAGCGACTGAACTGAAGTTGTATTAAGTTTTGGTAGTTTATTGCTGGCAAGAACTGAGACAGAACAAGGAGTAAGTGTCTTCTTCCCCAGCATTCTCTGTCACTTAGATATTTGTAGATGGGGATACTTGCTACCCTTCAACCCACCCATCCAGTGTCATCATTAATTGGAAAGATTCTAAAGCCTATGAGATTCTAAACACCTATGAATCCTATGTATACTATCTCTATTCTCATCTATACTGTTTTTAATAATTTGGGAAGAATCATTATGATCCAAGTTCCTTCCTTCTTCAGCTCTAGTTGCTGAAATTAATTCTGAGTAAGTCCAGCTTCTGTCAGCTGAATCATTTATTCAGACTCTAGGAAGAAAAGCAGAAATGGAAGCCAGCTCTAGGCTATCAAAAAACACACTCAACTGGACATTTGCAATACTAGGACAGTTTCCTAACTTCCTTTTCCTTAGTGGAAGACCAGATTTATAGTTTGCTTCACTTGCCACTGCTGCTTTTGCCAGGACTCCTTCCTACTCTGATCTATCCTTGCCTGGAATGTATGGTCTTGACAATATTTAAAGAAATTTCTTATGGTTACACTGCTAGCAAGCAAGAAAAAAAGAGAGAGGAGCAAAATGGGCCCCTATTCAACTTTCATGGCTTTATTCCTAAAGTACTTTTAAACATCTGGTACATAAATCATTTTAATTATATCAGGCTTTAGAGGTCAATTAGACAAGACACATATCTGTCTACCATTTAAAAATGTGATGCAAGAAAATTCACCTTTAAACAAATAATGATTATAAAATGGTATTTAACATTCAAATAATCTCTTTAGAAAGTCAAGAACTTTTAACAGAATGAAATAATTTTTCATAAAAATGATCCAAGTGTTTAATGCACAAATTTAATATTTTGTCAAACAGCAGGTTAAGGTGAACCTGAGGAATTCTAACATACCATAGTACAATGAAGAAACAATACTTTGAGAGTTATCTTTAAGTGAAGTTTAAATCATCAGAATAAGAAATAACTGTACATAACATACACACATTAAAAAAATCAAGCTATGAAAAGGGGACCTATAACTGAAACAAATATACTTTGAGAACCGCTATAAAAAGCAATTGATTTCCATAATGTCTACAAATAAAATAACCACGGAAGCAGAGATTTCTGCACTGGACTGTATTACTAAAAGATCCAAATATTTTATTAAAAGTCTTTAGTGTAATGTTGAGGATACCCTTGGCATATTAGTTTTTTGGCTTATTTCCTTTTTCTTTCTCAAATGCAGCTATCTGATTAAATATATTGAGTAAATTTTGAGGTAAATTTTTTTTAACTCCACCTTCTGAATGGTCTTTGCTATTAAATCCCTCTCCCTGAATCTCTGTTTTAATATCCTCCTCGTAATTACCCTCTCTTTCATATTCTCCTTGATTTTTATTTAATTGATATCTTTGCTCATGTCTACTTAGATCACGTGATCCAGAGTAAGTGGATTTCTTATATTTTTCTCCTGACTTCCAAGAGTAGTCTGAGCTTGTTGGTGAAGTAGCATGTCTCATGGAACCTGGTTCCCACTTTCTATAGTGCTCTTTTCTTCCTTCTGTATCTTTTTCAAATCTTCTATAACCATACATTTTTACCTTATCCTCTGAATTCCTATAAAAAGAATCTGAGGAATCTCTTCTACTGGAAAAATGTCTTTCTGATTTATATGGCTTTTCTGTTCTGCTACTACCTGCCTGAGTTTTATAGCTATCATAAAAATCTCTTGGATCTTCAGACCTACCTCCATAATCATCCGGAATTTCAACAGAAGATGATGAGAAAGAACATTTATCTTTTTCTTTTACCTGTTTCTTTTGATATGGTAACCTATCCTGCTTTTCCAATAGTTTTTCCACTTCTTGTTTTTGGTTAAGAAAAGATGCTGACGTATTAGCCGGAACTGGGAAGCACTCATCTTTCTTATTCTGATCTATCTGATTTGAGGATGCCTTAGCTGAATGCCTTTTAGAACTTCGAGAAGACTCTGAGCGGTTCCTCTTATGTTTCTTATGCCTTTTGTGACCAGAAGATGAAGAGGATGATGAAGAAGAAACCGATTCATCAGCAGAAGAAACACTCGAAGAAGAAGTTGATTTTCTTCTTTTTTTCTTTAGCCTAAAAAAATGTAGTTAACTCATCATAAAAATGTTTAATTACCCATAAAGATTTTAGTTCTGTTTTATTCTCTTTAAAGATTTCATAAAAGTTTGCAGCTTATATAAGAATTATAGTAATAAGTTTAGTTTTTACTACAATATCCAATTTTACCATTAGTCGTGACTTTTGGGAAAAAATACTTGTGTAGACAACTGTCACTGTAAGCAAATCCATCATTTTTCAAATACACGTTTGACATTTATAAAATTACCTTGAAAATTTAAGAGCATCTGAATACATAAAGGAGAACTGAAGTTTTACATTTGGCTATGTCTAGTTCATGGTTTTACCATCTCAGGACTATTAACATTTTTGGCCAAATAACTCTTTGCTGGGAGGGCAGGGTGGCAGTGGGGAAATTCTATATCATTGTTTAAGTTTAGCAGCATCTCTGACCTCTATCCACTATATACCAGTAGCACCTACCAGTTATGAAAACCAAAAATGTCCCATGGGAAACCAGACACAGTTGAGAACTACTGCTCTAATTTTGAAACATTTCTCCCTAAAATACAGATAATTAAAATAACATTTTAATTCTACTTTTTTTTTTTGGCAGAACTCTAGCCATCCATTCTACTTTGCTCTATCTCTTTTACAGAAAAAGTTATGGTACACATACTTGCTAAGAATCATTGATTATGACTTGAAACACTTTAATTTTTTACTTACTTTATCTCCCAAATGGCACTTTGGTTCAACTGAGTACTTGCTTTAAGTTTAAAAATACTGAATATTATAGTTTACCTTTTCTCCTCTTTTAAGAGCTTACGCAACTTTTCTGCACTTGTTTCTATTTTCTTTGTTTTCTGCTTTTCTTCCTTTTCAGCTTGTTTTTCTCTTAATTCCAAAGATTTCTTTTAGAACCCAGATATCGGAAAAAACCACACGTTAAAAATAGCAGAATATATAAAATCCAGTTTTCAAAAGACCAACCCACCCCCCAACCAGAAACCAAATGTGGTATACCCAAATCACCATATATCCAGCATTAAAAAAGTATTTTTAACATATAAAAATTAATCACAGGTGTTTGGCATTAATCATTAAACAGCCAGAACAGTATTGAGGACCATATTGCAGTTGGTATTCCATGGAAAAAAAAGCGAAGCCATTGCATTGATACCCATGACCCAGAGTGCAAGAAAGAGAAAAAATAAAATACGTGAAAAAAAAATATATATTTAAAAAACCATTAAAAATTGAAACAGGACACAAATTTTATAAATAAAATTCAAAGGAAGAAATCCCGATATGGTGAGTTGAGAGGGGAATCACCATGTTCAAATACAAACCATTTAAAAAATAGCACAGCCCAGTTGGATGCATGGTTACATAAGAAATCATTTTCCAGTTTGAGGATGGGGATGAGCAGCACCAGATGTCAGACACAGCAGCAATGGTCCAATTCAGAAGAAAATGCATGAGAAAACATCATCATCAGTATTACAGGAAAAGACAGTTTAAAATATTTTTCAAACGGTTTTTATAATTAGCTCAATTACAGTAATAATACTGAATTTTGTAACCATCAGGAAAGCTCACTACAAGGACAATTCTACAAGGACAACTGCATACCAAACAGGCAATGGAAATTTTCTCAACAAAACTATGAAGTAATGTCAAACCCAATTAAAAGCTGTATCTAAAAAACTTTTCATAATGCCATAATTAAGTGATCTAGAATAGTTTCCCTAGAAGTTGAATTTTGGCATTAATCTTACAAATGACCACATTTCTAAGAGGAAATAAAGAATCACCTGCATATATACATGAAGCTTCTGCAAAGCATCCTCTGCATCTTTGAAAGTTTCATCCAAAGCCAGAGCTTTCTTATAATAACTTTCAGCATTTAAAAACTTTTCTTCCTCTTCTAACCTAAATTCGAAAGAAAAATTTAGCTTTTTGGGTAAAAATTATGAGCTCTCAAATATGCATATAGGGCAGAAGCTTATGTGAGTTCATGAGGGAAAACTATGTTTAGCAAATTATTTTTCAAATTGAACAATACTTAAATACTGTGCTGCTATTTTTTTGTTAGTGTTGTTATAAAAGACAATATAAAACCACATAAAACAAATCAGAGAAACTGAACTCAAAGATACAGAGACTGGTGGTTGCTGGAGGTGGGGTTGGGGGTGGGTAAAATGGGTAAAAATGATTCATTTTATAAACTTCCAGGTATAAAGTCCTGAGGATGTAATATACAGCATGGTGATTAGAGTTAGTACCATACTGTATATCTAAAAGTTGCAAAAAGAGTACATCTTAAAAGTTCTCGTCACAAGAATAAAAAAACATAACTGTGTGATGATGAATGTTAACCAGACACAATGGTCAACTCTTCACAATATATACATAAATTGAATCCTGTGTTGAACATAACCTGAAACTAACATAAAGTTATGTGTCAACTAAATCTCAATTAAACAAATAAAAAAAAAACAGGAATTCATTACTGATAACTAAGGCCATCTTCTAGGTCAAGCTGTGGCATTTTAGTATAACTTGTGAAAACACACTGTCAACTGATATGCTCTGAAATTTAGTTATGATTTTCAACTTTAGCACAGAATTATGTAGGCTGGCTTCTCCTAATAGTTTATGAAGAGTTTTCCTTTCTACAGAAAAATTTTTCCAGAAAATTCACTGCTAACATCACAAATACCAAGGCACACATATCACAACCAGCCTGCAGAAAGGATAATAATCACCATTATTAGATGATGCTCACAAGTCTATGTTGTGAAATATCAGAATTAGAAAGTTTAGACACAGATCAGTGAAAGGATTTTGCACAGTATTTTCAGTTTTTAGAAAGCAGGAAAAGGTATTCACTGTAAAACAAATGAATAAACCCAGTGGTTTCAGTGCAATCACTTCTGTGTCAGAAAGGATGAAGGGAGGAAGGAACAAGCCAAAGACAATCAAGATTTCTGGACTGGATGACCCAATAGATGGGTTGCCATTCACAGAGCTAAAAATCCTGAGTATGTGAATAGTAAGACAACCACATCTAAGGAGGCACTAGCTATGTACCTAGGGGGTTCCCTGGTGGCTCAGACGGTAAAGAATCTGCCAGCAATGTGGGAGACCTGGGTCTGATCCCTGGGTCAGGGAGGTCCCCAGGAGAAGGGAATGGCAACCCACACCAGTATTCTTGCCTGGAGTATCCCCATGGACAGAGGAGCCTAGCAGGCTACAATCCATTGAGTTGCAAAGAGTCAGACACAACTGAACGACTAAGCACAGTTATGTAAGCTATGTAAGAAAGAAAAAAGCTGCTCCAATCACTTGGGTCCAAGTAGAAGTTCTTATCAGTTAAAAACAAACATTGCAAATGGAGTTCTGATCATACAAACTGTAATGATCTGGCAAATTCATGAAGCAGAAAGGGGATGATTCTATTTAAGAAAAAATGATAGCAAAAAAGATGCTGGCCCTTAATTATTAAAGCAGGATGTTACCAAATTATTTATGTTAAAAATACTATATTTCTTCAAAATATTTTATAAGTTAGACTAGTCTGTTAGTCATTATGCCACTATGCCAGTATCTCAGGACAGTATAATATAGGTTACGTTACAGGGTCTGTTCTTAATGTTTTGCTCTTCATTTAACCTAAGTTCAAGGATTTTATTAGACAAAGTAGAGCAATAAGTTGACTGCAACAGTGAAATCTTATGTACAATGAACTACAGAGTTCTCAATTTATATTTTTGGCATTATAATTACTAGAATGATGAAATGAGTTAGAAATTTCTATTAAACAAAAACTTTTGGTGTGTGTCCAGGATAAGATTTACCTATTAACTTTCTATGTTTAAAATACATACTCAGAACAGTGAACTCAAGACACTAAAATATCTCCAATCATGAAGAAAGTAACTAATAAGGAAGGATAAAAGGACCAGAGAATGTAAAAAGAACTATATTTTAAAAACATTTTCAATCAAAACTGAAACTAAGAGTATCTGAACTAAGTCAAAGATGCTATTTAAGTTCAAGATTTTATAGTAGTTGGCTATTAAATATTAGATCTCTACTATTAAGCAAATCTGACACTTACTGCCCTCCTCTTTCTACAAGTGTCTGGCAGAGGTATTTTCTTGCATTTCTGTGAGTTGGACAGTTTTCCAATGCAAGTTCAAAATCTTCTATTGCTTTGTTTAGACTTCCTTTTGTTGCATATCTATAGATATGAGACAATATTAGAGGAATTTATCTTGTGAGCTATTCATAAATCTTATATACATTTATCTTGTAAATATTCCTCAAAACCCATGATCCACTTACAATGCACCACGAGCTACCAAAGCTTCCACATTTTGTTTGTCTATTTCCAGAGCCTTATTGTATTCATTCATAGCATCCACATGGCGTCCAACCTTAAAATAATCAACTCCAATCTTCACACTAAAAATATATTTTAAAGCATACATAACAAATATTTCACAGAATATCCAAACAAAATGTTAGCATAAATAAAATTTTAAAGCAAATTTATTAGTTATTAGTCTTCAATATTGTCAGTATAACTAAGAAACAGTCTTTAATTTTGTAACAAATATTTATGAAATCCAGATATCAATATACTAATTCCTTTCTAAAATGTAAATCTTTAAAGTTTACAACATACTAGCATTTATAACTATAAAAAGGAAATCTCAAAAAGGCATCATTTAAATTCATTTATAAACAAATTTTGTCTTAAAGATGACATAAGCATGCTTGCCTTAACTTAACCTGTTAGGTTAAATAATGCAATTGTTGAATGACAAAACCTTCATACCATTTTAAAGCCCATGATGCAGACTGCTTCTTTCTTAACGCAGAAGCAAAATCATCCTCAGAGAAATTTTTGCTATTAAAGAAAATAAAAGTCAAAATGTAAATACTTTTTTGGGTAACTACATCTCACTTTACCTGACAGATAAAAACTGAATCTCAAGCAAGAAATTTGTATTCCCATTTACAATGCAAAATTTTTGAACTCTCAGGAATGACTATTTTCCTTTAGTATATACATGAAATTCTTGTAAATTTTCTGCATCTTATGAATTTTTTCTGCATCTACCTGGTCACACGGCACACATCAATCACGATAAGACTCCACTCCAGAAGGAGAAGGGATAAGCTAGCTCATTCAAACTTTGGCATACTGCTGCCACCAGGCTTAGGATAATCAATTATGTTCTTCAGCTATGCAGCTTCTCACATCAGCACCACAGACCTCACCACTTAAAAGAACAAATACTGATTTACTATACCTTTGAAGGCCTCTCATTAAAGATGGTGGATTAGATTCATCTATTCCTAGTTTTCCTAAAAGGAATTCAACTACTCCTGGATTAACAAATCCCAAAGAACTCTGCATGATATTCTCATAGGATTCCAAAGAATTGCTATTTAGTTCAACACTTTTCCTTAAAAAAAAAAAAAAAAAAATCACAAAATATAAAGATGATTAAGACAATTAAATAGCATGTCCCATTTTCATTATGGAAATAACATTATTATATGAGATTTAAATACTTAGACCATTTATGTACATGAAAATGTGGCAATTGTGATTTGGTTCCTTTTACCAAGTTTGAACCAATTTATGGGTTATAAAAATAAAATTAGCATATTTTGAAATAAGAGAAATTAGAATTCTATTTTCTTGTTAGAAGTTGGGCAAAATTTGCAATTTTTTAGCCAAGAAACTGTTTTGCAATTAACTTGTTGAGACAATGTGGATAAAATTACCTGTAGTACAAAGGAAGTTCTTCAGAACTAATTACACCTAATTTAATACCAGATAGGTGTGGTGGAAGAGATGAGCTATATAGAGACACTGCAAGCTTTTCATGGTATCTGTCAATATCCTTGATTCCAGCTTAAAAAATAAGAAAATTAAGTTGATCAGCAAAGCAATGCAAACTAACATAAACATAACCACAGTTACTTTTTTTTTTTTTTTTACTAATATGAGGAAACTGATCACCTCGAATGATGTCACCAGTTTGGTAATATGATAAAGGATCCCCATGGTTACTGATTGAAGGCACGTCTCTTAGTGGACATAGAGCCTGCAATAAGAAGCACTGTAAAACACTAGATATTCTATTCTTCAGACAGAAGTGTCTTCTTTTATTCTAGCAGTTCAGTATAAACAGCTAAGACTTGACAGGAACATTAAGAAAACAACTAGCACCCTAGAGTCTAAATTTAAATTTCTGTGCCCAAACATAAGTAAAAAAAGTTTTCTGGTTCAGGTCAAAGCTAAACTCTCATGAAACTTGCAATTAGTTTTAGAGACTGAATATAAGTATGTATGATGAAACAAAAAGATATTTTGTGCTTATTAAAAATAAAACTAAAATGCGTCCAGAAAGTAGGAGACTTCCAAGAAAATGAAATGTGAATTCTTCTAGGTTTAGGTGTGTTATCGAGTTTGCAGTATCTTCTGGTTTTCTTCCCTATCTATCTTAATAGACAATATCAAACCTTTCAAATTAAAGCGACATAGTGTTTTTCAAATTTAGATCTATTCACCTTGGGCAAAGTATCATGATATACAAATCACTTAATTATTGGAAATATACAGAAAAGACAGGAATTTGTTTCTAAATTATCCACATGCAAGTATCTAATGCTGAGTACTAAATAATTAAAGACTTTTCAGCTAGAAGAGATAACCCAGGCTACTAATGAATCTCACTAGGTCCACTAATATCTGAGCACTTAAAACAAGACCCCACTTCTGCCAGCAAAAGGACCAAACCCCCCAAACTAGAAACAGTGGCAGAAACTGTAATTCTATTACTGCTAATAATTTTTTTAAAAAGTAAAAAAGTACTTAAAATTTTTTCTATTAACACTTATTTAATTCTCAAAACTAGGTCTGCAGAGTACACTTAATTACAGCTGGATGAAAAGATATAATTTTTGCACTGAGATGACATTTTTATCAAAAACAAAAACAATCAAATAACTAAAAGGTGAGTAACTTACTGTGATTTCTAAGTGGGATATATCTCTCATAATGCCACTGCCTAAACAAATTAACACCATGAAAAACCCAAATTCCCGAATGGAACTAATTCTTCCAATCACTATATCACCACGTTCAATATCTCGAAAAAACAGCTCTCTCCGGTCCATAGTAGGTATCTCCATGAATTGCTCTAACGGTGGCATGACTGCATAATAATCTGAAAAAATAAGTAACAAAATTACTTACAACAGCTCTGTGTTCTGCTTCATCAAAGTGCTGTTAAACCAAAAAGCAACAATGTTAAGACTAAACACACCATCATTGTCTTCACTAACTTCAGCAGTTGTAGGTGCATCTGATTTCCAGGAAAGTGCAAAAAGCAGATCCGCTTTTTTGGAAATGAATTTTTGTATTTCAATGTTGTCAATTCTCCTCTCTTTTCTTAAAAAGAAAACAAAATTCATGAAAACTGGTTTTTCTGCAAAACTTTTTAGTACGTACAAGCTTCTGCTCTCTGCTTTCATCGCCCAATCGTGACCATCCTAAGCTCCTGGCCACACATCCTCCGAAAAAAAGTTTTAACCAGGGATCCCCTCATACGCCAGTTTGTAGATGGAGGGCGCGGAAACTTAAAAACACAGCCGCGCTGTTCCATATACACAAGCCCAAAAGATTTTAGCTAAAGAATCCGCGCCTCTGGTGGCAGTACTAGATTTAAAAGTTCAACTCACATCCCGCATTGCCCACATTAGGGAGAAGATACCCTCCTGCACCCTGCCCTCGAAACCTGCGCCGCAGTCCTCACGTGCTCACAGCCTCGGCTCAGCAGCCGGACTGCGGTAACGAAGCCCGGAGCGGCGTCCCCTCTCCCGTCTCGCAGCGGCGCCGCCGTCCCATTACCTGCCCGGGAACTGCTGCTGGCCCGGCGGGCCCCGGGCAGGGTCGGCCACCGACCCGAGGAGGCTCCGGAAGTGCGGGTTGTCCTGCTGTTCGCTCCGGAGCAGGGAGAGCAAAGACGGGCCGTGGAAATTTAGTGACTGCCTCAAGAGGTCTCGGTCCATGGCTAGAGACTGTCGTGACCAAAGGCCAGTGGGCTGCTAGCCCCCGGTTCGGTGCCCACTACTTCAGACCGTGGTAGTGGAAGCTGAGGAAGCGGCTTGGAAGCCGCCGGAAGCACACATCGCAGACACCTCCAGAGTGGCCTCCCGGAAGTGTTCTGGAACTGCCCCCAGCGGCGGTGCTGCGGAGCGCAGTTTAGGTATCGCGAAATTGAGCGAGATTACGGAAGCCGGGAGGAAAGGGGCAAGATTTTCCGGAGTTTAGGGCCGGTTGTGGCTCTGAGGTAGTGAAGTGTGCAACAAGTTTTCGTTTTAAAATTTCTGAGGTGTTATTACATTGAAATGGCCCAAGTTCTAATCTGTGGTAAATAATAATTCATCCTTGTGTTTAGCGAGGCGCTTCTAAGTGCCAGTGTCAGGAAAAGAACCCTGAACTGTTACAAAGTTTCTTAGCCTGGAGTTATCGCTGGATAAGTATCTATGCCTCAGGCATAACCGCGTTAAAACGACTCCTGTGGGAGACTTCCTGTTAGGCTGTAGGGCAGAAAGGAAGAACATTAACATTTATTAAACACTGGAGTTGTGTTTTCTAGCCGTACCCTGTTCACTCAGAATGACTTTAATGCCAGACATGCATATTTTGTTTTGTTCTTTAGTCGCTAAGTCTTGTCGGACTTTTTTTGCGACCCAAGGGACTGTAGCCGTCCAGAATTTTCCAGGCAAGAATATTTTAGTGGGTTGCGATTTCCTTCTTCAGGGATCTTCCCCACACAGGGATCGAACCCCCTCTCCTGTGTTGGCAGGCGGATTTTTTACCCACTAGCTACCTCAGTTCAGTTCAGTTCAGTCGCTCAGTCGTGTCCGACTCTTTGCGACCCCATGAATCGCAGCACGCCAGGCCTCCCTGTCCATCACCATCTCCCGGAGTTCACTCAGACTCACGTCCAGCGAGTCCGTGATGCCCTCCAGCCAGCTCATCCTCGGTCGTCCCCTTCTCCTCCTGCCCCCAATCCCTCCCAGGAAGCCCCAAATGTATATATATATTCCTTTTTATTTGTTTTAGTTCAAGTGTTTTCTCAAAATTTAGTGCCCATAAGGTTTACTGTGTAATTCAAGTGATTTTTCGAAGATAATTATGACAGGCTCTCACCCCCTCCCCTACACTTACTGACTTTGGATCCTAACCGCTGTACTGAGGAAACAAGCCCAGAGACTCTCAGTATATTGCTCAATGTCACCAGCTGGCAAAATGCTACAGTTAGAATTTCAACCTACCACTGAATAGATCTTCACCAGCAGAGTTGCTGGAGAAAGTATTTTTTATCATATAGAAGGCCTGTCTTTAATATTAAAATAATGTGACTTTGTTTTATTAAAATATATCAAACATCTGTACTACTTAAATCGTGTAGTTTAGTATCGTCCTCTTGAACAAAAATAAATAGTGGTTATTCTGTCACATCTTCAGCTATGTATATTTGGGAATTTAGTTTGCCCTCTCACCACCTGGATAGAAGATCCAGTCAGATTATAGTGAATGCCTCCACACTATTTTGGAAAAAACCCAGGCAAATAGGTAAACAGTTTATTGAGACTCCAGAAAATGAAACAGTGTAACTTTAAAAGATAATAACTTTCAAGTCAGGAGGAGCACATCAGGAAAGTTTAATCAGTGGTACAGACTGACTTGTGTTAAGCTGTAACTTCAGACAATGGCTATTTTTAGGAAAGAGGGTGCTATCACTGAAAAGGAAAACTGATTTCTAAAAAGAAACTATATGGACCTTCTGATAAATAAGGTATGTGATTTTAGTTAGAGTTGATCTTTTATTAAGGATCTAATTGTCTCTGGAGGGACTGAGAAGCTAGTGGCTGAGAAGCAGATGTGGCACCTACTCTGAGAATGTCCCCTTATAAAGCCATTCTTGAGTAACATTGCTATTGGATCTGGCTACTCTTCTTGGGCTTCCCTGGTGGCTCAGTGGTAAAATAATCTACCTGCCAGTGCAGGACACGTGGGTTGGATCCCTGGTTGGGGAAGATCTCCTGGAGAAGGATGAAACAACCCAATCCAGTATTCTTGCCTGGGAAATTCCATGGACGTCGGAGCCAGGGGTGCTACAGTCCATGGGTTTGCAGAAGAGTTGGATACGACTTAGCAACTAAACAGCAACACTCCTTTTCCTAATTACAACATCAGAGTTACTACCCCATATTTTGAACATCTAAAACTGCTGTGATATGGCCATGAAAATAGGAAAAGGTAGCTGCTTTTACAGGATAAGCATTGTTGTCAAGAGTGACATTTATCAAATGCTAATAAATTTCAAGCAGGGGTAATCAGAGCTCAGGCTGGGGTTTTCCATCTTTCCTTAGTGCCTTGAATGGAGTAGTGATAGTTAAGTGCAGAGGCAACATTGTTCTTCACTTTCCAAATAACACTCCCACAGCAGGGGTTTGAGCCTTTTACAGTTACAAGTGTATTTCAATTCATTTTCTGCTGGGATGGATGCTTTTGGCTTTGAAGGGGACCAAGTACTGGATCTTTGAAGTAGGACTGGAGGAACTGAGGAGAGAAAATGGGGAAACTAGTTTTGCTTCTAGGAGAAACTAGTCCTACATATGGGACTTTTTGAGTTGGGCATAGAAAGCTGACCCTTTTTTTTCATTTCTTGATTTAATTTGTTTGGTTGTTGGCTTGACCATTAAAAATATTGTCAAAGTAATTTTTCCACACTAAGCAGTATGAGTGATTACATGAATATATGGGAGGTAAGAGAGGGCAGAGCATTAAAGACAATTAGATCTTTGGTGTCTTACTCCTGGGCATATTTTTATGTCAAAATCCATTTCTAAATAAATGCATATTTACAGCTTTTAATAAATGCTCTCTAGGTTCTGGATATTTAAATATGAAAAAAACACATCTGGCTCTTTTCTGGCACACCATTCAACAAAGGAACAAACACAGAAAGAAACAAATATGGCACAATGGTAAGTACTATTGTTGTGACCACCTGCTATGCATCTGCTTTCCCCTTTTGTTTCTGGGGGATGAGGTAGTGGGAATTGATGAAGGTAAGAGAGGAGAGGAGGGGGCAAGTATTTTAGGATGAGGAACAACATAATTAAAGGAGTAGAGATGTATGAAAGCAAAATACTTTCTGGCGATTGCAAGATTGAAATTGAATTAAGGATATTTTATTTTTATTTTAAGAATGGACATTTTGATTATTTAAGTGTTTTCAGGCAAATTATAGATTGGTGGTAAGAGATCCTCTGTCTCTATGTGAATGCACACACACACACACACAAACTCACAGATTAAGTTCCTGGTTTATTTAGCAAAGAACACAAAAACTTAGCTGAAAAAAGGTAGCTACATGAAGTAGGGGAAGAAACAGCATATTACAAAGTAGCTTTTCTTAGATCCCCCAATTTTCCCAAAATAACATGTGTGGTTACTGGTAACACTGTATGCCACAGATAAGGTCTGTATGGATCTCAGAAAGTTGTATATTACCATTTGGAAAAGATTTACACAGATTAATCTATGACTTTTATAAGAAATATTTGTAGACAGGTTCTTTCTGGTTCTTTAACTGATATAAACAATTTCAGCAAAGCCCATTCCTCATCTGGGGTCAAGGTTGGGATGTGTATACCAGAAAAGAGTGAGTAGAACTGAAAACATCCTAGTGATGTGTTACTCTATTAGTCTTTGCCCTGCTTCATTCCGCATTCCAAGGCCAAATTTGCCTGTGACTCCAGGTGTTTCTTGGCTTCCTACTTTAGCATTCCAGTCCCCTATAATGAAAGGGACATCTTTTTTGGGTGTTAGTTCTAAAAGATCTTGTAGGTCTTCATAAAACCGTTCAACTTCAGCTTCTTCAGCATTACTGGTTGGGGCATAGACTTGGATAACTGTGATATTGAATGGTTTGCCTTGGAGACGAACAGAGATCATTCTGTCATTTTTGAGATTGCATCCAAGTACTGCATTTTGGACTCTTTTGTTGACCATGATGGCTACTCCATTTCTTCTGAGGGATTCCTACCCGCAGTAGTAGATATAATGGTCATCTGAGTTAAATTCACC
>SJYT01082201.1:111160-170232 GCA_006410635.1 Cephalophus harveyi | reverse complement strand
TCCATCCCTTCATTCTTTCTGGACTTATTGCTCCACTGATCTCCAGTAGCATATTGGGCACCTAATGACCTGGGGAGTTCCTCTTTTGATATCCTATCATTTTGCCTGTTCATACTGTTCATGGGGTTCTCAAGGCAAGAATACTGAAGTGGCTTGCCATTCCCTTCTCCAGTGGACCACGTTCTGTCAGCCCTCTGCACCATGACCCGCCTGTCTTGGGTTGCCCTGCAGGCATGGCTTGGTTTCATTGAGTTAGACAAGGCTGTGGTCCTAGTGTTAAGATTGACTAGTTTTCTGTGAGTATGGTTTCAGTATGTCTGCCCTCTGATGCCCTCTTGTAACACCTACCATCTTACTTGGGTTTCTCTTACCTTGGGTGTTGGGTATTTCTTCATGGCTGCTTCAGCAAAGCAGAGCCGCTGTTCCTTACCTTGGTTGAGGGGTATCTCCTTACCGTCGCCGTTCCTGACCTTCAACGTTGGATAGCTCCCCTAGGCCCTCCTGCACCGATCCTTGGATTGCTCCTCCTGGCCGCCGGCCCTGGCCTTGGGCGTGGGTGGCTCCTCCCAGCTGCCACCCTTGGCCTCGGGCTCGTGGTGGCTCCCCGGGGTCACCGCCCCCAGCCTCAAGCTCGAGGGGGCCTCTCCCGACTGCCCCCGACCTCGGACGTGGGGTGTCTCCTCCCAGCCCCCCCCCCTCGACCTCTGGAGACAAGAGTAAAACAATTGAGTCTGACATATTGCCAGAGTAGAAATACCAAAGAAGTAAAAGACTGGTATGAACCAACATGAAGGAATCCTAATTTTATGGTCTCTTTCTTACATAAATCTTTATAAAAGTTTAAGTAAAATGTTAAGAAACTTTCCTGATTGTTCTGCAAGTAATGATCCAACCAAAGAAATAACACTCCCAGGCTCTGTCTTGCGCTTTCTGAATAGACTAGATAACTTTGAAATTGAATTGAAATTTTAGTATTGACTAAAACTGTTTTCCCAAGAAGTTGTTTTAGGATAAAGGTTTCAAGTGAAGGATTAGATTCTTAACCAATTTACATTGTTTAAATTTGCAGATGACCACTTGCCTAGTGTAAAAATCTTAGTATTATTCTTGACTCTACACAACAAATCCTTACTATTAATTGTTTTGACCGATTGCAGATGCCATCCACCATAATGGGTGGCATTTGCAAGCTCCTGGATTTAGCACTTAATCTCCCCCACCCTCACCCCCTCTCCAGGACTCCAAGTCTTAGCAACCTTTGAAAAAATCCCATTTGAGAGAGCTTTCAGGAGGCCAAATGCTGACTTCACAACCAACAACATCACAACCCATTACTGGAATGCTGTCAGTCACCGGGCCCCTGCCATCATCTATGACTTCTATCTTCGTCTCACAGGAAGGAAGCCCAGGTGAGAAACTGAGACAATAGCTTTAGGAGTGTCTCTGCATGAAAGTTAAGGACTCCAGTCCTTTGCCTTCCCATCACCTACGGATCAAAGTGACAACTGAATCATAGTTATGATTATATCTCTAAGGGAGTTAACTATATCTCTATATAGTTATGATTTTATCTCTATAGAGGGACAATCAAAGCAGTAGTAGTGGGAACCCCAAGGGAACCCTACCTTAATGTTAAGGAACTTGCTTGATGAATTCAGCAGCTAATCATTCCCCTAAAAAGAAAAGCAACTGAGATTCTGTATCTGGGAGTTTGTAAATTGTTAGATTCAATCCCTGGGTCGGGAATTTCCCTTGGAGGAGGGTATGGCAACCCACTCCAGTATTCTTGCCTGGAGAATCCTGTGGACAGGAGAGCTTGACGGGCAACAATCCATAGGATCACAAAGAGTTGGCTGTGAACTCAATGATTTAGCAGGACAGTTAATCTTACAATGTACTACAATGGTACCAGCCTCATATACACACAAGGGGTGGTGCATGACAAGCTCATTTTAATTCTCACAACAACCCAAGGAGGGTATTCTCATCCCAGCTTTACAGATGAGGAAATGGAAGTTAGAGGAAGAATTCTAAGTAGTCTCAGATGAAGAGACAGAGGAAAGATCTGGAGAAATCTGAACTGGACTTACTGCCGCGTGGAGATGGGTGGAGAGAGTAGAGGGAGCAGAGTAGAGGGTCGGGTGTTGATGCTGGGCGACTTAGGGCACGTCCTTTCTACTCTGGTCTCACTTGAATAATACTTTGTGTGTCTGAGGAGTCATCATTATCATAATTACCAGAGGCAATTCCTGCCATCAGAAGCATGATGTTAGCCTCTTTTAAAGGAGAAATTCTCTCTCAGTGTGTTTATTTCCAATCTTATTAGTAGAGCAAGTGAGTGATGCTTAGGCAATGTAGAGTTTATGCACATTTTCAGAGATCTTCCTTAGAGTTCATAACTCATTGTCAGTTTCTTCATGAGTAAGGTGAAAAGAGGGACACTATGTTTGTGGGAAAATATTTTTATAAGGGGCTTATTAAATAAAGATGGGAAAAGAAGGAAAACCAAACACTGCTGACATCAACACTGAATCCTTTAAAATATATCAGGGTTGGAAGGAGACCTGGATGAAGAGCAAAGTTCAGTAAATAGAAAAGAAAAACACAGGAGGAACAAGGCCAGTAAAAATCTTTGTGTATTTTGTTTGTAAGAAATTTAATTGTAATATTCATGGGAAATGATTATTCATTTGGTTATAGGAAGCTTAAGAATAATCTTTATGGCAGAAAGTGCTAGAATCCTTCTGGACTCTTTCCTTCCCCAAGTGTGTTTGTGTGTAATCACTTATGCATTTACAACCATATGTATGGTTTTGCTTTGAGGTAAGGTGTGTCTCTATGTATGGTTAAATCAATCCTACATACTTTCTTTTTCACTTGTTTTCCATGAAAGTCCAAGTCGTTCTGCTAGTGCTGTCTTTTTCACCCCCATTAAAAACAATGGGACAAGTATCAGGGCACATGCATCCTTATAGAAAGTGCCTTTGGGTCTGTGGAGGATGCTGAGGGGTAGGCTTGCTAGATTGTAGGGTACACTCAACATGGATATTATGACTACTACCAGGTTGCAGCCTCTGTCAATTTATACACTATCACAACAGCATGTGAAAGTATAAATCTGTTCTTTCTCACTCTCATTAATACTTTGCAAAAACCAATATTTTGAATTGTTAAGCTAATGACAAGAAATAGCATCTCTGTCACTTTGATTTGCATTTTCCTTGATTGATGGAGGAACTGGGCTTTCATTTGTTTATTGGACATTCATGTTGTCTCTGTTATGAGTTGCCTGCTTCTATTTCTCACCTACTTTTTAATTTTGTTTTTATTGAAATATTTATTTACAATGTTCAGATGTACAGCAGTGATTCATATATATGTGCACATATATATATTCAGGCCCTTATTGCTTATTTTATATATAGTAATGTGTATCTGTTAATATCAAATTCTAAGTTTATCCCTCCCTGCTTTCCCCTTTGGGAACCATAAGTTTGTTTTCTATGTGATCCTGTTTCTGTTTCACAATAGATTCATTCATATCATTCTTTTTAGATTCTACATATACGTTATATCATATGATATTTGTCTTTCTCTGTCTTAATTACTTCACTTAGCGTGATAATCTCTATGTCCATTCATGTTGCTACAACAGCATTATTTCATTCTTTTTTATGGTTAATAATATTTCTATTTTTCTATTGGATTTTACTTATTAATTTATGGAGGCTGTGTGTATATGTTTATATATGTAAATATATAGTTTTTAAAGGAGGAATTCTCTCTCAGTGTGTTTATTTAGAGGGTTCTCTCGTGGCTCAGTGGTAAAGAATCTGCCTGCCAGTGCAGGAGATGCAGGTTCAGTCCCTGAGTCAGGAAGATCTCCTGGGAAAGGGAATGGCAACCCACTGCAGTATTGTTGCCTGGGAAATCCCATGGGCAGAGAAGCCTAGCAGGCTACACTCCACCGTCTCATAAGAGTCGGACATGTTGTAGCAACTCATCAACAACAACATTTCTATTTTTCTGTTGGGTTATACTTATTATGGAAGTGGTGTGTGTATGTATATATGTGTAAATATATAATTAATGTGTTTTCTTGAAGTCAGTTTCTTATCCTGTAGCTCTGATTATGAAGTTTTTTTAATACAAGGGAAGCTACATATAATTCAAGTCTTAAGAGCATGGAGTTTGGTCAGACTTACAGACTTAAATCCTGGTCTTCACTAATTTATCCATATGAGCCCTAAATTACTTAACCTTTCTAAATACTAACTTGTTAAAAAGAGATTGTAATCATACCTATTTTACAGGATTTTACATCAGAGTGCATAGAATATAGTAATCACGATTATTACCAAAGAAAAATTTTATGTGATAAAATGAATCATTTTTCCTTTATAGCTTTTGCATTGTATGCATTAATAAGATCTTACTACATAAAAATAATAAATGTACTCTTTATTTCTAAAAAAATACTATTTTGCTGATACAGTCCTGTACATACAATGATATACCATTGTATACATTGTATAATCACTTGTACAATGATTATTTTTTAAAAGTAAATTATTGAAATCATATCAATTACTTCAGAGTTGTAAGATGAATAAAGATTGTAAATTTGTTTGGACTGCTGTAACAGAATATCATCGACTATGTGGCTTATAAACAATAGAAATTTATTTCTCATAGAACTGGAGACTAGAAAGCCTACAATCAAGGTGCTGGTGGATCCAGCATCTGCTGAGGGCCCACTTCCTGGTTTCTGACAGCCTCTGTTCTCTGTGTCCTCACAGGCTGGCAGGGCCAAGGGAGCTTTCTGGGGTCCCTTTTATAAGGGCTTTCCGCATCTGCTAAAGTCTCCTTCTCCAATACTACCACATTAGGAAGAATAGGTTTCAACATGTGAATTGTAGGGGGGTATAAATATTCAGTCTATAGCCAAGATGTTAGATAACAATAGCAAATGGAACCCTATTATGATGCTTGAATTAGGGAATAATGATTCTACAGCCTTGCTTAAGACTTTCCCATAATACAGTGAGAAGTACCTCATGAGTCATTAGGGATATGGACATGAGGATTTGACCAGAAATAAGACCAAATTCCCAAAATAGCATCATAAGTCATTATGGGGTCATCTATAGTAGTCACTGTTACCAAGATTAGCGTAACTGGTTAAGATAAAAATCAAATGATCTTTAGGCCAGATATGATTTGTAGCCAGAAAATCTAGGTTTGAGCATTAACTATGTGACCCTGTACCTATTAATCCTTCTGCAAAATGAAGATAAACAATATAGACCCTGACTACCTCATGGAATCATACTGTATAAATTAAGAAAGCATGTTTTTTAAAAATATAAACTGTTACAAAATTGGGAAATTCAAACAGCAGGTCCTCACCACGGTGTTAAAAGATATGATCCATTTAAAGTAATGAGATCCAGGGGGTCCCATTTGCAAAAGCAAAGACTTTTTGAAGTCCATCAAAACTGGGTGGAATTTTGGCTTTGACACATGATATTATCATGGCTACTCAATCTTTTCTAAGCTAACTTTACCTGTTCATAAAAACACAAACCTACCTAACAGGGATGTTACAGGTATTAGTGGAGACAATATTTTTTTAAATGTTATCAGCACTGTGCCTGAGTAGATTATTAACAAATATTTTCCACCTTAAAGCTGCATTAAGAGCTGTTTTTGTTTCACCAGATGCTAATATAGTCACCACTTCTGCCCAGAGTTATATACAACTCTCATTGATTTGAAACCTCAAATCAATAAATTAAAAAAAAAAATCCAAGAACATACATTAAAGAAGAGAAATAAGTTTTCTTCTTGTCTACCTCAGAATTCTAAGAACGATAGTGGTATTAAAATACCTGCTAGAACAAGCTCCTTTAGGTTCAGCTGCATCCCTTCTTTCAACAGAGGGTTAATGTGGAAGAGAAAAAAAGAATAAGAATTTTAATGAGGAACTGAGGGAAAAGTGGGAAGAAATAACTTTTATATTTTTCAGACCTAATTTGTCATATATGCCTATGCAGTAGCAGGAAAGCCACTATCTGTGGTGCATTGATACTCGCTCCTATGTGATCTTTACCTCAGGATGACAAAGCTCATGAATCGGCTTTTAAGAACCCTTTCCATGGTGGAGTATTTCATCAACCGGAGCTGGGAATGGAGCACGTACAACACTGAAATGCTGATGTCCGAGCTGAGTCCCGAAGACCAGAGAGTGAGTATAGTCCTGACAATAGGTGGGAAAGCCTTCCCCACTCGGAATTGAGAACTATTTGACCTGGAGAGCTGATGAATAAAGGCAATTTTATATACACAGAATTTTTTTTCTTTTTGGGCTAAGAAAATCAGTGAATGCTATCAACACAATGGCAGGACACAAGTTTAACATAGGTAAGAGATCTAGTTTCTTAGCCTTTGGTCAGCTTCTCCCTGCTATTCTGCAGTCAGGTCTCATAAACTGTTTCACCCCTTTGTTCACCTTTGGTGAGTGAAAGTGAAGTCAAGTTGCTCAGTTGTGCCCGACTCTTTGCAACCCCATGGACAGTAGCCTGCACCAGGCTCCTCCGTCCATGGGATTTTCTAGGCAAGAGTACTGGAGTGGGTTGCCATTTCTTTCTCTTTTCAACAAATCCTCAGTTCCTCTGTCTTTCCCTCCCAAACATATGCCTTCAATGAAAAATAATAATTTTATGGCTCAGCAACTCTCTCATCCACTGTTCTTGTCAAATCAAAATCATTCTGCATCACCAAAGCCACAGTCCCTTTCTTCCTACCTTTTTAAAGCTAACCTTCCACCTCTGCGTTCTAGCCCACCTAAGATATCCTACCATCAGCATTCCCCTCTCTGTAGGATTGTCATTCTTCCTCCCTATAATGATTTCTCTTTGACCATTCAGACATTTATTTCTCAAGACAGGCCTATACTTTGTTTCGTGTAAGTATTATTTGGGCTTCCTGGTGGCTCAGATGGTAAAGCGTCTGCCTGCAACTCGGAAGCCCTGGGTTCGATCCCTGGGTCAGGAAGATCTCCTGGAAAAGGAAATGGCACCCCACTCCAGTACTCTTGCCTGGAAAATCCTATAGATGGAGGAGCCTGGTAGGCTACAGTCCATGGGGTTACAAAGAGTCGGACATGACTGAGCAACTTCACTTTACTTTTTACTTTATAGGTGAGGTAAAGTCACTCAGTCGTGTCCAACTCTTTGTGACCCCATGGACTGCAACTCATCAGGCTCCTCAGTCCATGGGATTCTCCAGGCAAGAATAATGGAGTGGGCTGCCATTTCCTTCTCCAGGGGATCTTCCCGACCCAGGGATCAAACCCAGGTCTCCCACATTGGAGGCAGACGCTAACCTCTGAGCCACCAGGGAAACCCATTTCTCTGTATTAGCTTCTAACCAGTCACAAACGGTTGTCCTGAAATTCACAAATATAGAAAGCTGCATTTTATACTTGTTCCTAGCTTTGTTTTTCCTCCATTCGTTCCTTGAGTACATCCTTGGTTTTCAATTAAGCTTTAAAGTTTTCAGTCTCTTCACTGACACTTTCCACTAAATTTTCTTTAAAAAAAAAAAAAAAAAGATAAATTTCTTCATTTATCTTGTACTTGACAGCATGTAGAAGAAACCAAATCATGTTGAGAAGTAAATGTTAGATAAATACCCTCACCTGCTATCTACCAGCCTCATAGTGCATGATTCAAATGCAAGTCCTAAAATTACCTCCCACCAGGAAACCTAAGGATTACTTGCAGTCAGACACAATAATTGTTATATTAAATGTACTAGTTGAGATTTTGTTGTTGTTTAGTCGCTAAGTCAGGTCTGACCACTTGTGACCCCATGGACTGTAGCCTGCCAGGCTCCTCTGTCCATGGAATTCTCCAGGCAAGAATATTGGAGTGGCTTGCCATTTCCTTCTCTAGAGGATCTTTGCAACCCAGGGATTAAATCCATGTCTTCTGCATTGGCAGGTGAATTCATTACCACTGAGCCACCAGGAAAGCCCAGTTGAGATTTAGAGGAATATTTTAACTGAAATCATCGCTCAGTTCAGTTCAGTCACTCAGTCATGTCTGACTCTTTGCAACCCCATGAACTGCAGTACACCAGGCCTCCCTGTCCATCACTAACTCCCAGAATCCACCCAAACCCATGTCCATCGAGTCGGTGATGCCATCCAACCGTTTCATCCTCTGTCGTCCCCTTCTCCTCCTGCCCTCAATCTTTCCCAACATTAAGGTCTTTTCAGATGAGTCAGCTCTTCGCATCAGGTGGCCAAAGTATTGGCGTTTCAGCTTCAACATCAGTCCCTCCAATGAACACCCAGGACTGATCTCCTTTAGGATGGACTGGTTGGATCCCCTTGTAGTCCAAGGGACTCTCAAGAATCTTCTTCAACACCACAGTTTAAAAGCATCAATTCTTCGGTGCTCAGCTTTCTTTATAGTCCAACTCTCACATCCATACATGACCACTGGAAAAACCATAGCCTTGACTAGATGGACCTTTGTTGGCAAAGTAATGTCTCTGCTTTTCAATATGCTATCTAGGTTGGTCATAACTTTCCTTCCAAGGAGTAAGTGTCTTTTAATTTCATGGCTGCAATCACCATCTGCAGTGATTTTGGAGCCTACCTCTAAATTGAAAAGTGAAAGTCACTCAGTTGTGTCTGACTCCTTGCATCTCCATGGACTATACAGTCCATGGAATTCTCCAGCCCAGAATATTGGTGTGGATAGCCTTTGCCTTCTCCAGGGGATCTTCCCAACCCAGGGTTCGAACCCAGGTCTCCCGCATTGCAGGCAGATATTTTACCAGCTGAACCACAAGGGAAGGCTCAAAATACTAGACTGAGTAGCCTATCCCTTCTCCAGTGGATCTTCCTGACCCAGGAATCAAACCAGGATCTCCTACATTGTAGGCAGATTCTTTACCAACTGAGCTATAGGGGAAGCTCAAGTAACTCTAAAATGGACATGAAATAGAACCTTTTTCCCAGAAATGTTTACATACCTTGTATAGACAAAATTCTTCAAAGCACCTATGTTGAAAATACATGGATCAAACCAGATTATTTTTAAAAACCCATCATGCTATTATAAATTACACATGACTTATCTTTATTGCATTTTCTTCATGGAATTTATACATCTAAATAATGCAAAAGTTAATAAGCTTATAATTTCAATTTTGACACTTTACAAATATTTTAAACTAAAATAAAAATTTTGTGAAAAAAACAAGAATCAAAGCTGCAGTGGATTTCATATATACATATGCTTGCAAAATATTTTAGCAAAGGTAATAGTCCTGAGTACTTGCATAATTGCCAAGCTCTGGTGTGGCTCAGAATTCAGTTTCATTTGCCATATAGAATGAGGATTCCAAATTAGGGCTTCATTGAAATCTAATTTAGAAATATGAAATAGCATAAAAATAAAAGTCTCTGCATATATAGATGAATACACAGCTTTTGGTGGTACTGTGGAAAATAAAAATATCCAAACAAAATGATACAGAATTACTTAGAAAGCAGTTTTTGGATAAGTCTGTGAAGCTCTCTGGAACTCGTTAGTCTTGTCTGCTTTCCTTGTTAATACTCCAGTTTACTTCACAGAGATTTGCGGTAACTTGAAGTAAATACATGTAGTAAAAGACCAAAGTAGAAATAAAATATAAGCCAGGGAAAATATGTACTAAAATAGGAACTTAAGAGCAAGAATGAAAAAAGCTGACAGTCATGTCTAGTCTGTAAGATCCTACTGTGTGTGCTGTTGCTTCAGTTGTGTCCAACTCTTTGCGACTCTATGGATCATAGCCCGCCAGGCTCCTCTGTCCATGGGATTCTCCAGGCAAGAATACTGGAGTGGGTTGCTGTGACCTCCTCCAGGAGATCTTCCTGACCCAAGGATTGAACCTGTGTCTCTACTGTCTCCTGCTTTGGCAGGTGGGTTCTTTACCACTAGCACCACCTCAGTTCAGTTCAGTTCAGTCGCTCAGTCGTGTCCGACTCTTTGCGACCCCATGAATCGCAGCACGCCAGGCCTCCCTGTCCATCACCAACTCCCGGAGTTCACTCAGATTCACCTCCATCGAGTCGGTGATGCCATCCAGCCATCTCACCACCTCAGTTCAGTTCAGTTCAGTCGCTCAGTCGTGTCCGACTCTTTGCGACCCCATGAATCGCAGCACGCCAGGCCTCCCTGTCCATCACCAACTCCCGGAGTTCACTCAGATTCACCTCCATCGAGTCGGTGATGCCATCCAGCCATCTCATCCTCTGTCGTCCCCTGGAAAGCCCTAAAAGATTCTATTAAGTCACTACCTTTGAGGAGGAAGTTTGTTCTTAAGATTTTTGGTGGTAACCTGACAAGGCATTCTTTAAGAGGAGGAGATAACGCTAGTGTTCTACGTGTTCCACTCTCAGTGGTTCTGAAGGGCTCCATCTAGTGGCATACCAAGAGACAGAGTGGATAAACATCTCTAAAGCAAATACAGAATATAAATTCTGCTTAGTTAGTCCTTCGGCATTGCTTCTCAAAGTTTACCTTAATCAGCAAAATGAAGTAGTGATATTTCAGGAAAGGGTGCTAGGCCAAGGGGAAAACAGCAAAATTTATTAATGGAAAGAAAAACATATGTAATTTGTCTTGGTGCCTAATGTATTATTCTCTCTTAAGAAATAATTCTCCTTTACTTGAAATTAAATTAGGTTTCACCAGACAATATCAGTTCCTTAAAATTTCTAAGACTTCCTAAAAGCCAAATATTTGTCTTTGATCAATGTTTAAATCTACATCTGATAGATAGAGTGCCTGATGAACTATGGATGGAGGTTCCTGACATTGTACAGGAGACAAGAATCAAGACCATCCCCCCAAAAAAGAAAAGCAAATTGGCTGTCTGAGGAGGCCTTACAAATAGCTGTGAAAAGAAGAGAAATGAAAAGCAAAGGAGAAAAGGAAAGATATACCCATTTGAATGCAGACTTTCAAAGAATAGCAAGGAGAGATAAGAAAGCCTTCCTCAGTGATCAGTGCAAAGAAATAGAGGAAAACAATAGAATGAGACAGACTAGAGATCTCTTCAAGAAAATTAGAGATACCAAGGGAACATTTCATGCAAAGATGGGCTCAATAAAGGACAGAAATGGTATGGACCTAACAGAAGCAGAAGATATTAAGAAGAGGTGGCAAGAATACACAGAAGAATGATACAAAAAAGATCTTCAAGACTCAGATAATCATGACGGTGTGATCACTCACCTAAAGCCAGACATCCTGGAATGTGAAGTCAAGCGGGCCTTAGGAAACATCACTACAAACAAAGCTAGTGGAGGTGATGGAATTCCGGTTGAGCTATCTCAAATCCTAAAAGATGATGCTGTGAAAGTGCTGCACTCAATATGCCAACAAATTTGGAAAGCTCAGCAGTGACCACAGGACTGGAAAAGGTCAGTTTTCATTCCAATCCCAAAGTAAGGCAATGCCAAAGAATGCTCGAACTACCACACAATTGCACTCATCTCACACACTAGTAAAGTAATGCTCAAAATTCTCCAAGCCAGGCCTCAGCAATACGTGAACCGTGAACTTCCAGATGTTCAAGCTGGTTTTAGAAAAGGAAGAGAAACCAGAGATCAAACTGCCAGCATTCACTGGATCACTGAAAAAGCAAGAGAGTTTCAGGAAAACATCTATTTCTGCTTTATTGACTATGCCAAAGCCTTTGACTGTGTGGATCACAATAAACTGTGGAAAACTGTGAAAGAGATGGGAGTACCAGACCACCTGACCTGCCTCCTGAGAAACCTGTATGCAGGTCAGGAAGCAAGTTAGAACTGAACATGGAACAACAGACTGGTTCCGAATAGGAAAAGGAGTACGTTAAGGCTGTATATTGTCACCCTGCTTATTGAACTTAGATGCTATAGTAGATCATGAGAAACACTGGGCTGGAAGAAGCACAAGCTGGAATCAAGACTGCTGGGAGAAATATCAGTAACCTCAGATATGCATATGACACCACCCTTATGGCAAAAAGTGAAGAAGAACTAAGAGCCTCTTGATGAAAGTGAAAGAGAAGAGTGAAAAAGTTGGCTTAAAGCTCAACATTCAGAAAGCTAAGATCATTGGCATCTGGTCCCATCACTTCATGGCAAACAGATGTGGAAACAGTGTCAGACTTTATTTTTGGGGGCTCCAAAATCACTGCAGATGGTGATTGCAGCCATGAAATTAAAAGATGCTTACTCCTTGGAAGGAACATTATGACCAACCTAGACAGCACATTAAAAAGCAGAGAAATTACTTTGTAAACAAAGGTCCGTCTAGTCAAGGCTATGGTTTTTCCAGTAGTCATGTTGGTTGTGAGAGTTGGACTATAAAGAAAGCTGAGTGCTGAAGAATTGATGCTTTTGAACTGTGGTGTTGGAGAAGACTCTTGAGAGACCCTTGGACTGCAAGGAAATCCAACCAGTCCATCCTGAAGGAAGTCAGTCCTGGGTTTTCATTGGAAGGACTGATGTTGAAGCTGAAACTCCAATATTTTGGCCACCTGATGCAAAGAGCTGATTCTTTTGGAAGGACCCTGATGTTGGGAAAGATTGGGGGCAGGAGGAGAAGGAGACAACAAAAGATGAGATGGTTAGTTGGCATCACTGACTCAATGGACATGAGTAGGGGTAAACTTTGGGAGTTGGTGATGTTCAGGGAGGCCTGGCATGCTACAGTTCATGGGATAGCAAGGAGTTGGACATGACTGAGTGATTGCACTGAACTGAATGTTTAAATATTTCTATATACATGGCAATCCATATTATCACTGCCTTTAAAATAGCAGCTCAAATAATCTCATTTGGAGGGGTATCACCTAAATCTTCCAAACTGAATGTCACTTATTTATATAAAAGAAACTTCATCAAATGTGCAAAATGATCATCCAGCAATTCTGACAATCCATAATCTCTTCTTGCCTTTCAGGTGTTCAACTTTGATGTACGTCAGTTGAACTGGTTAGAATACATTGAAAATTATGTTTTAGGAGTTAAGAAGTACTTATTGAAAGAGGATATGGCTGGGATCCCAGAAGCAAAGCAACACTTAAAAAGGTAAGTATAACAGTTAACATTTATTGAGTACTTAGCATGTGTATCTCATTTTATACCAGGCATGAAATTTGAGGAGAGCAGTTAATATTTTTCCAGCCTTTATACTATATATCCTAATGTACACTGTTTATTTAGGCTTCACCACACTTCTATGAGGCAGGTAGTATTTTTGCTATCCCATTTCCATCAAAGAACTATTTAGGTTCAAAGGAGGGAAGTGGGTAAGCTGTACATGGTAAGCAGAGGAGCCAGATTTGTATCTAAGTTTGTTTCTTCTACCATATCCTGTCATAATGTGATATAAAGAATACCCAATAGACAGGAAACCTGATGATGCTATTTAACATGGGCAAATCAATTAACTGTTCTTCAATAGCTTTGACTGCCTGAAATTTTTTTCAATAATTAATCCCTAAGGAACATAGAATTATAGCAGTCTCGCATAATTCTGGTAGAAGCAAAGGGTTTTTAATGCAGAGATGATTAGGATGGGAAGAGTTGATTACAAACAGACAGGAATCTTGAAAAGCAAGGTGAGACTTTAGAATTTACCCTCTAGTAAACGAGAATCAGTGATTTGTGATATACTGTAACATGATCAAAGTGTATTTAAGAAAGCTTACATTAGCCGTGTTTATAAGACAGGTTAAAGCAGAGAGGTATGAGAAAGGGAAACTAGTCAGGGGAATATTGTAGAAATATGATTACTCAGAAGGAATGTGGTGGAAATGAAAGATATCAAAATCAAAAGACTATCAGATAGTGCCATATACCTGAGGATGCTTAATTATTTGCTGGTCGTAGCCAGGAAAAGATACATTTATGCTTTAGGTAACATAGTTGGGTATTTGATACTGTGTTGACTTTGATTATATATGTCTGTTTCCAGGCTCCGAAATATTCACTACCTCTTTAATACTGCTCTCTTCCTCATCGCCTGGCGTCTTCTCATTGCAAGATCTCAGGTGGCTCGGAATGTGTGGTTCTTCATCGTGAGCTTCTGTTACAAATTCCTCTCCTACTTTAGGGCATCTAGCACGCTTAATGTCTAAGAACATTTGGCAATCTCCCTTTGTCTGGAACCTCTCAGATACCTCTAAAACAGCAACTGTGGTTCTCAAGATTAGGTAACAAACATGCCCATCATTACCTGTCAAATGTGCTGTCATGTATTCATCCTTATTTCTAAACTAGACATTTTCATTTCATTTCAGTGAGAGAACAAAAGTCACATCCTAGCCAATTATACAAATTTTAGGAAAAAAATTGTTTCCAGATTGTTTCTTTAACACTATTCTGTGCTCTTGAATATAAAACACCAAAGGACACGCATCTTCCCTTATTTAGCTTTGTTCTCCTTGAGAGGACTAATGTCAACTCAACATGGAAGGACACATGACAGACGTTGAGATATGCTAAAGAAAGGCAGTTGTCACTGGAACCATTTAGTATAGTGTGCTTAGTATACTTAGTGTACTTAGTATAAAGGCTGAAAATCAAGATAAGTAGACAAAGGTCTCAACATCGTCATAAATGCTTAAGAGAAACAATTCTCCATGGAGGTTTCTGCTTTCTTTTTGTGCTATGGAGTCCTGGTTGAAGGTGAAGTCACTCAGTCGTGTCCGACTCTTTGCAACCCCGTGGACTGTAACCCACTAGGCTTCTCTGTCCATGGGATTCTCCAGGCAGGAATACTGGAGTGGATTGCCATTTCCTTCTCCAGGGGATCTTCCCGACCCAGGGATCGAACCCAGGTCTCCCACATTGGAGGCAGACGCTTTAACCTCTAAGCCACCAGGGAGTCCTGGTTGAGGGCTGGGGAATTAGAAAAGTGGGTTTACAGCTAACATTTTCCTTCACTATACCCACATCTGAAACCTGAAGAGAACCAAGAGGTGTAAATAATGTATATAGAATGAGGGCTCAAGCATATTTTAATTATGGCTGATTATGCTTTTAAGTAAAAATTGGTTCTCGTAATTTGAATTTGACAACTATTGTTTCTAAATCTTTTGAATCATCAATTTTCCTGATTACCTCCTCTTAGGAGTTTTCCTCTTGTTCATTAAAGCGGCCAAATCCCTTATATTTAAGCTTATATTGCCCAGACCTTCGATTAGAGTGACTAATGTTAGAAGAAGGCCCTAGGCTAAAATCACGTGAAAACCCATTTTCCTGATCTTTGCCACTGAGAAAAGCAGAACTGCAAATAAAAATGTAAATGCTAGTCATATTTTCTGTGGGGAAGTTCACTCTTTCACCAGGACTTGCAGAATGTTACCTGTACAATGTGCAGCAGAAAAGGACAGACTTCATTAAGTGACTGGAAGTTCAGAGAACAGGTGTTTTAAAAATATTTTACGTATAATGCAAATGAATTAGTAAAAATATGTTCTCAAATTCCCATATTAATAATATAACTGTTATCCCAACTTTCCTCATATTTGAGAGATGAGTGCATTTTAGATTGCAGCACTTAATGTTAAAAATGTGGGATATGATTCAAATAACAGTACCTGGGGCCTAAGTAAAAATAATCATAACTACTAGAAAATTATATGAGCATAAAACATTCAATGGTAGTTATACATATGGCTCACTTCCTGGGATAATTGGTTAATACTCAGAAAGGCACATTCATGTGGTACAAGTATACTAGAGCTGTGAGGGCAACTTCTAGCTCAGTATTATTTGAAAATTTTCTGAACCCCATAAAGCACATTTGGGGTCGGGGCAGGGAGACTCTTCTGGGCAATGTCTTTCTCAATCTCATCTAAGTTATGCAAACTACTTTCCAGGGCAGAAAACCCAGCTCTGAAAGAAAGCACCTGGTTATCTTCAGTTTGAGATTTCTGTGTGATATGTGTTTAAGATAAAAACTATAGATGATAAAAAAGAAATCAAGATATAATTCAGTGAAATTGGACAAAACATAATAGCTCTAAGAATTTACTATCTTTTGGTTATTTTGTGTCATCAATTCAATAAATTCCACTGATCATTCAGTTTTGACTTGATTAAATGAAAATTTGAATTAAAAGACTGATTTCCTCTCTTCTAGTATTGTATCTTTAACTGCTGACTACTGCAGTAGATCCTCTCCTCATCCTTAGGAAAATAAAAAGAAACTACCAGATGAATATGAATTAACACATACCTATAATGCTTTGTTTTTTCAGACACCATTAATAGGGTACAGGGCAGGATGAGCACAGCCCTTACACGAGGTAGCCATTGCTGTGCCTCATTACTCTGCACCCTGTTACTAGGCAACAGGTCTTGCTCAGCCATTGGTCAGTGCCTCAGTGGGCCCCACCCACAAGCCGCAAGCTGTTAGTGAGCAACCATTAGTTGTCCTGCTCAGTTATTGGTCAGTGCCACAGTGGGCACGCCCCATAAGTAACTGTCAATGAGGGATGATTAGGGAAGTGATTCAGCCAAGGGTCAGTGGTGTGGTGGTCATCGGGTAAAAGACAGATTCAGGCCTTCTCCTGGAGGCCCTCCTGCTCATCCAGCCTTGGGCCAGCGAGTGAACTGGAGGACCCAGGGAACAGACTGGGAACTACGTCCTGCAGGGCTCCAGAGCCCAAGGGTCCTCCACTAGCCTGGCCCAGACCTTGAGGAGCAGTGAGCCTCTCCCCCATCCCTGTCTCTGCTACCAAACAGCACAGTATCTGCCTTGGTTGCAGTCTGTGAGACCTGGTCTCTCCTCTTTTGGGGGCAGCCTGAGGAGACAGGGTGAGGCGGGTTGGGTGCGTGGCAGAGATGACAAGTTGGTAGGGTTTGGGGACCTGGCCCTGAGGGAGCTGCCAACTGAAATCTGCCTCCTCTTAGCCAGGACCAGGGCCTTGGAGGATGCAAGTTGTGCCTTGGGACCTTGCCCTTTCTTGACAGGACAGAGAGTAACATTGGTTTGGTGGAGATTTACAGGAGCATTGTTCCCCGATCATGACCTGACTTCAAGAACAAAGGATCTGATGCCGAGAAGTTTGTAACAACTAACCACGCCCCTCCTTCACCTTTTGCTTTTAAAGGGGCTTATTGAAAGCTTTCAGTATCTGGGTTTCTTAAGGCATCAGCCACCCATTTCCTTGTATGAATCTGTAATAAACCTTTCTCTGTTCCAAACTCTAATGTTTTAGTATTGACAGACCTCACTGTGCATCAGGCACATGGACGTGCAATTTGGTAACACATGCTGAAGAATATTCTACCTCTGATATTAGAGAAATGACACAAAGTTCTCTTGTGATGATTAAGCTGTAAAAGTAGGTATCTTCATGAAAGAAAACCCCTAGCTACTTTATATCAAGACCAATTAACAATAATTTGAGTGCCAAATATATACAATCTACTTTTGATGGAGAAGGGAGCAGTAAGTACAAAGAAAAGGTTACTTTTAAAAAGCTTTGGTAATCCCTATATTCTGCACCCACAAGATATTACAGTAACAAACATTACAGAATTGAAAACAGTCAACACATGAGGCAATTAATTCTAGAAAAAGTTGAGGCAGATGGGCACACAAATCAGAAAAACATTCCTCACAATTTTATACTAACATCTCCAGCTAGTATAAAATTTAACTCATTTTAGTTTTTAGCTCATTTAAATAAGTGACTTAGAATCTCATGGTAAAATTAACTTGAGAAAGGACTAATAGTCAAGTAGTGTATCTCATAGTAAGCATTAACAATTAAATTAGACCAGCCTGAAGTTTCTTGGATTGTAAAGAGATCAAACCAGTCAATCCTAAAGGAAAACAGTCCTAATATTCATTAGGACTGATGCTAAAGCTGAAGTTCCAATACTTTGGCTACCTGATGCGAAGAACTGACTCCTTAGAAAAGACTCTGATTCTGGGAAAGATTGAAAACAGGAGAAGGCGACAACAGAGGATGAGATGGTTGGATGACATCACTGACTCGATGGATACCAGTCTGAGCAAATTCAGGGAGTTGGTGACGGACAGGGAAGCCTGGTGTGCTGCAGTTCATGGGGTTGCAAAGAGTCAGACACGACTGACCGAATAAACTGAACTGAATGTTTCTAAAAATATCAATGTTTCAAATTTCACAAGAATCACATGCAAACTTCCACGTAACTTTCCCCTGTACCTTTTCTCTGCAAATCTAAAAAATTATGTTTTGGGAACCATACACAAATATGAAAAAATGCTCTCTACCTAGATTACCTCTTAAAAATATAACAAATTGCTAGAATTGCTGATTTTGAGATATAACTGACTTGAGATAAGAATGCCCTGTGAGGTGCAGATACAATTATGACAACAGATACTTAACTGAAATTGAGCGTTAACAGCTAGAAAGAGCTGATATAAAATAGATTAATATTTTAGGTGTATCCCTACTTTATTTGCGGAGAAGGCAATGGCACCCCACTCCAGTACTCTTGCCTGGGAAATCCCAGGGCCAGAGGAGCCTGGTAGGCTGCTGTCCATGGGGTCGCTGAGTCGGACATGACTGAGCGACTTCACTTTCACTTTCATGCATTGGAGAAGGAAATGGCAACCCACTCCAGTGTTCTTGCCTGGAGAATCCCAAGGACGGGGGAGCCTGGTGGGCTACTGTCTATGGGGTCGCACAGAGTCGGACACGACTGATTCGACTTAGCAGCAGCAGCAGCAGCTACTTTAGTTGAAATATCAGTTCCAAGCCGGAATTGTAAATAGGTTGGAAAGATGTGGAGTTGGGTCAATTTCATCAATTCTAGAAAAATATCTTAAAGAAATCAAAGGTAAGTATAATACAAGAAATCATCCAATTAATTTGAATAGTTGCTTGAAACAGAAGAGAATTTATAAAGTATTTTACTACATAATTATATGCCGTGTTGTTGAAGGTCTGCTTTAGTATGTAGTATGTATCTTACATCAATGTATACCTTTTGCCACACCTCCTTATTCTGGGCTTTACATTAAAATTATTATACAAACAGCATAAGTGAATTTGGAAGAATTGTTAATGTCTTTTGATAAATACAACTTGCAGTCGCTGAAACAAAACCATTAAATGTTTTGCTGAGTATAATCTGTTTACAGGTGTATAAATTGGAGTCAACTCTTCCTCACTCACTCATAACACGAAAAATATAGAATAAATGCCATTGATACAGCAATTTAGCTCCATCTGAAGCAAAAGGAAAGCTACTGAATGGTAAAGATTGCTGTAGTTTTCCTAGGAGGAAAAAGAAGCTTAAATATGAGGAACTAAGGCTTATTTGGGGGTACATGATCGTAAAAGGACAAAAAAAAATATTGTACAATGTATTTTATTGAGTCCAAATCTTTAGGATTGAGACCCTGAATGAGTCTTGGGTTTCTTTCTGTTAAAACAATTTTAAAAGCTACAAGAAAAAAAAATCCAAGGCATTTTGTTTCCTACTTTTAAAATAATGCTGATTTAATCACCAGAATATTCCAAAAGGGGTGGGAAGAATTACAATAAATAAATAGTACTTGGATATTACTCCAGGCTTCATACCATAAGGTAGTGAACAAGTAGTGATCTATCTGGATAGTGCTGACAAAGGGTGACTCATTTTGGCTTAAAGGTTTGCTAGACCTCCAAACAAAGTCCTGATGAGATTTTAAAGATCCTAAGGCTCAGGTTAAGTAATTTAAAAAATATACACATCTCAAACTTAAATTTAAAGGTTTTAAATTGTGAAACAAAGGAGCTGCATGTACATTTAATTTTTGGTACCTAAATTACTAACCTAAGACATAAAAAGACAATGCCCATGTGTCCTTTATACCATTAAAAAAAGTAAATCTTAGTCATTCCTTTATGAATCCCAAAGCTTGTATTAAAGATTATAAACTTTGTCATTAGTAAAGTTTTATTACAAAAATTCAGTGCTTTATATCATAAAATGTATATGAGAAAAGCATAATATTAATCATCTAAGTCAAGAATTAAAAATGTGTAATTCTAAGTTAAGCTTTTCCCAAGAGGTAGTCTGAAGTGTACAAATACTGCAGCAGACAATTATTCATCTTTTTCATTTAAACATTTCATCTCTTTTTATAGGCTAATGTATCCAAACACAGATGAAAAAGAAAACTCATTTCACATAATTCCAGATCTCAAAATTAAAATATTTAGGATGGAATATATACATATAGATACTATGAATGCCCTAATAAAATAAAAAATTGAGTAATAAACTTGGGTATCCTACTAGAGGCATCCCCAGGTACATGCCAATAGATGGATAAAGGCCAGTACAGTGTTCTCTGCCATGGAAAAGAAACAGTTGGTGAGGTCAAAAACTGCTACTAAATCCTAATACACAAGTGTACTTCATCACCCATCATACAAAGGGCTGGTCAGAATCTTAATACTTTGATTGCCCAAAATCTGACCCTGACTATCCA
Source organism: Cephalophus harveyi (assembly GCA_006410635.1). Lineage (NCBI taxonomy): Eukaryota > Metazoa > Chordata > Mammalia > Artiodactyla > Bovidae > Cephalophus > Cephalophus harveyi. The sequence continues at coordinate 149,689 of SJYT01082201.1, read as the reverse complement.
AGGGGTTTCAGGTGAAAACCTTTCATAACTTTTAAAATGGAAATCAATGGCAAAGTAGGATTTTGCTTCAAAGAAATTCCTTTTATACTCAGTTTTAATGGGACAGATTAATGCCATTACAATTTTAATGTGGTATTTGGAAAACAAAACGGTAACAATTAAAAATCATATATAAGTACCAAAATAATTTTTAAAATCCTTCTTAAAGATACTCAATTTTTATTATCCTGAGAGAAAATAACACTTATATTAGTCAGTTAACTTAATGGCCCTTAATCATATTAACTGTATATTTTAAACAATGATGCTTCTCTTACCTATTATTTGCAAAATAGTATTCTTATATAAGCTTTACTATAGTTTTATCAGTATTTATTCTTCTTTCCATTATCTGCCGTAACTGCTTTCAACAGGACATTTTTTTCTTTTACCTTTAAACAGAAAGGAATTTGAAAAAACTCTAACTTGTGGTGTCCTATTCTCTAAAAACCATTTAAAATCTTGTCTTTTAGTCTTGGTCTTGTTACTTACCTGGAATTTTTGTTTCCCCATTTCCCTAAAAGACTTAAACCATGAGGAACTGGTTGATGATTCTTCTACTGTCATTATTAAGTATTACAAAAGGAAAAATTATGTTGGCACACATATTCCAAATTTAGGTTTTAACAGCACCTGAGTGATATACCCCTCTTTTTAAAATCTTTTATAGTCTAGAAATTTAAAATTAATCCTTAAATAGTAAGAAGTCTAGACCAACACAATCTAATACAGAATCAATCACATTCAGGACACTCTGAATGCAGATAGTTTTTCATAATACAGTTTTACAGTTTAAATGTTTAATATGATAAACATTTAATCATATTATGTTTAATATGACAGTGTAATATGATAATCTCTCAGTTCTGACATTATTTTGTCTTACTTAAATATTAGCCTCATACTTCTATTTTTAAGTTACCCTGTTGCCCACTACCACAACACATAAAAAACGCTAATTTTCCTCNTTTTACAGTTTAAATGTTTAATATGATAAACATTTAATCATATTATGTTTAATATGACAGTGTAATATGATAATCTCTCAGTTCTGACATTATTTTGTCTTACTTAAATATTAGCCTCATACTTCTATTTTTAAGTTACCCTGTTGCCCACTACCACAACACATAAAAAACGCTAATTTTCCTCTTAATATTTTACAAACTGATTATTTCCTTCATTAGTAGTGGATCTTTTTATTACTCACCCCCTGTTCCCAAACTATAACAAGAATAAGGATCAGATTAGGAAATTTAGCATCTTTTTTAAACATGTGCTTTCTTCTCCCTGCATACATGCCCACTATACAATTTGTGAATGATACCTGTTACATATTACAGCATCTGCCCTTCTAAGTATCTACCTTAGTCTTTCACAACCTTGCCTTGAACAATCAGAAATGTCAATAGCCAGAGCTTAAAGAAAAGCAGTTACCACCCTAAGACCCAAAATTGGATAAATGGTCTTGTCATTATGGCTTAACAGTAATATGGCTATAACATAGGGACCCCGCCTTTTCCTTTATTAACAATGTGACCTGACCACACTTTTTAAAGTCTACACTAGTTTTCCATATGTTTTACATATTTTATTCTGACATCATATCTTTAAAAAAACAGAGATGAAAACATTTGCACTTATCAATGCCATTTTCTTTAGATGTGGTTTGACTTCTTCCTTTAGGCTCTTTATCATCAAGAAGCAAGGTCTGATTGCAATACTGCCCATCTGCTATGAAAATATCAGAAGGGGTCATGTTCAAAGCAATACTCCAGCTGGGCTTATTCACTGATTATAGATTAGCTGCATAATTTCTTCTAGAACATTTGTAACAGACACGGAACATATAGGATTTCAGTTTGGGTTTTTCTTTTTGTCCCTAGGTGTGATTTCTGTTTCTCATTCATATTTTTCTTTGAATATATTGCACAATATTTTATTATTAAAAAAGGTTTTATGTCTCAGGCAAAAAGTTCTTCTCCTTTACTTGGGAGGTGTTAATGTGTATTATTTTCTAAAAGAGGTACATGGTTGTCCGTGTGGCCATCTTCAAAGGGAACCTAGGGAGGAACAAAAAGACCAAAGTATGAGTTTTATTTCTTACACTATTTCCTCTAAATATAATGGTTTATTTTGGGCAATTTCTTTCAGGCACCAAGAGCTAATATTTAGATTTAACAATGATACTATGACTTAGGATGGACATCACTGTATCACTTACAGAATTGACAGGTTTGTAGGCTCCAAGTCTGAAACGACAGTAAATTATTTCAACTATAAATTTGCCAATTCCATGTAACATGCCTGTAACAACAAAATGTTTGTTTTTAATTAAATTATGCTTTTAATGAAATTTCTTCCTATGTTATTTACTTCCTAAATTTTAAGAATAAAAAACCCAACTAATTACAATGGAATAGTTTAAGGAAGGAAATAGTTTGCTTTATTGACATCCACAGTTAAAAATATCAAGACAATTGGATTTTAAAATAAGTAAACTTTTCAAAATCAGAAGGCCACATAATTCACGACTTTGACAAAGCAATCTTTTCAAAGGTGCTTAGTATATCTTACACCACCACAAATTTAAATGACTCTATTGTAAATAAAGCAGTAACTAAAACTTTCATTAAAAAGCTATTCATTCATTTAAAAAAATATAATTGGAACTATAAACTCCATGTCATATTAAACAGAAGTTAGCATAAAAAAGGAACTACTTAGGTTGGTACAAAAGTAACTGCAGTTTCAGATTGAATTTTAAATCATTATAACCAGGCTCAAACACATATTTTTTTAATCAAAACAGGAACAATTAGAATCAACACGTTGTTGACAATGAGAAATAAGTTTGCTTATTTCTATAGCAGAAGATATTAAGAAGAGGTGGCAAGAATCCACAGAACTGTACAAAAAAGATCTTCACGACCCAGATAATCATGATGGTGTGATCACTAATCTAGAGCCAGACATCTTGGAATATGAAGTCAAGTGGGCCTTGGAAAGCATCGCTACGAACAAAGCTAGTGGAGGTGATGGAATCCCAGTTGAGCTGTTTCAAATCCTGAAAGATGATGCTGTGAAAGTGGTGCACTCAATATGCCAACAAATTTGGAAAACTCAGCAGTGGGCACAGGACTGGAAAAAGTCAGTTGTCATTCCAATCCCAAAGAAAGGCAATGCCAAAGAATGCTCCAACTACTGCACAATTGCACTCATCTCATATGCTAGTAAAGTAATGCTCAAAATTCTCCAAGCCTGGCTTCAGCAATATGTGAACCATGAACTTCCTGATGTTCAAGCTGGTTTTAGAAAAGGCAGAGGAACCAGAGATCAAACTGCCAACATCTGCTGGATCATGGAAAAAGCAAGAGAGTTCCAGAAAAACATCTATTTCTGCTTTATTGACTATGCCAAAGCCTTTGACTGTGTGGATCACAGTCATTAAAAAGCTATTCATTCATTTAAAAAGCTTTTTAATAAACTGTGGAAAATTCTGAAAGAGATGGGAATACCAGACCACCTGACCTGCCTCTTGAGAAATCTGTATGCAGGTCAGGAAGCAACAGTTAGAACCGCACATGGAACAGCAGACTGGTTCCAAATAGGAAAAGGTTGCTTTATTGACTATGCCAAAGCCTTTGACTGTGTGGATCACAATAAACTGTGGAAAATTCTGAAAGAGATGGGAATACCAGACCACCTGACCTGCCTCTTGAGAAATCTGTATGCAGGTCAGGAAGCAGCAGTGACAACTGGACGTGGAACAACAGACTGGTTCCAAATAGGAAAAGGAGTCCGTCAAGGCTGTATATTGTCACCCAGCTTATTTAACTTATATGCAGAGTACATCATGAGAAACGCTGGACTGGAAGAAACAGACGCTGGAATCAAGATTGCCAGGTGAAATATCAATAACCTCAGATATGCAGATGACACCACCCTTATGGCAGAAAGTGAAGAGGAACTAAAAAGCCTCTTGATGAAAGTGAAAGTGGAGAGTGAAAAAGTTGGCTTAAAGTTCAACATTCAGAAAACGAAGGTCATGGCATCCGGTCCCATCACTTCATGGGAAATAGATGGGGAAACAGTGGAAGCAGTGAGATACTTTATTTTTGGGGGGCTCCAAAATCACTGCAGATGGTGACTGCAGCCATGAAATTGAAGATATTTGCTCCTTGGAATAAAAGCTATCATCAATCTTGACAGCATATTAAAAGCAGAGACAATACTGACAAAGGTCTGTTTGGTAAAATTATGGTTTTTCCAGTAGTCATGTATGGATGTGAGAGTTGAACTACAAAGAAAGCTGAGTCTGAAGAATTGATGCTTTTGAACTGTGGTGTTGGAGAAGACCTGAGTGTCCCTTGGACTGCAAGAAGATCAAACCAATCAGTCCTAAAGGAAATCAGTCCTCAATATTCACTGAAAGGGCTGATGCTGAAGCTGAAGAGCCAATATTTTGGCTACTGATGCAAAGAACTGACTTGATGCTGTGAAAGATTGGAGGCAGGAAGAAAAGGGGATGACAGAGGATGAGACAGTTGGATGGCATCGCCGACTCAATGGACACGTGTTTGAGCAAGCTCCAGGAGTTGGTGATGGACAAGGAAACCTTGTATGCTGCAGTCTGTGGGGTCACAAAGAGTTGGACAGGACTGAGTATTGAACTGCATTGATGATTATTATTAGAATCTTTTTCTTATTCTTTTATTCCCTTGGTGTAATGCCTTCAGTGAATTATGGGAGTTTCAATCAGTGGGGAGTCTTGTGAAATTAATATTTCAATGCATAGAGGTGAAGAGGAATGCTCTTCTAGGCAAGTGCACCATCATGTAATTGTGAAAGGACATGACATACATGGGTATGTGCAAAGCTCTGTCCAACTAGTTCATAATACACATATCTGAGAAGAAAGGAAAGACAACAACTGGGAAAACAGAATGAGATAAAGCTGCATGTCTTAAGTCAGATTATAAAAAGAATTGTTCTCCTGCAGATTTTAAATTTTCTACTAAGAAATAGAAAACAACATAGATTCTTTTTTTTTTTTTTTTAATGGCATATCCAAGCTGAAGAAATTTTGCTTTTTTAAAAAGTAGTATTACTAAATAGCTGGAAAGGAGAGTTTAGGAACACATCCCTTGAAGTACAGTTACCTATATTATGTAACAAACTGATAATATTTTGCCTTGATCATCCAAAAATCACCAATTCTTTATATTAAATCATGCATTCATTCAACAAATATTTATTAAAATTTCTTTGTGCTAGATTTGTGGGACAAAGTGTTGACCAAGACAAATATAGTCCTGGTTCTCATGAATTTACAAGATATTGGGAAATAAACATTTTTGCTGAAAAATCGTACAGAACAGATTGTTACAGGTTGTGATAAATGCTACTACAATAACACTATATAGCCATGGCATTTGCTGATACTGTTACCAAGCTTTCAGATTGAGCTCACACTCATTACTCATAAAAAATGTCTGTGGAAGTTACCTCAACAAAATAACAGAATTACATTATTCATGGTATTTGCCAAGGAATTTAGAGTCAGTAACCTCATCACCAGGCTTTCCATGTGGTGCTAATGGTAAAGAACCTGCATAAGAATTCAGTAGAGATAATAGACATGGGTTTGATCCCTGGGTCAGGAAGATCCCCTGGGAGGGCATGGCAACCCACTCCAATATTCTTATCTGGAGAAGCCCAGGGACAGAGGAGCCTGGTGGGCTACATTCCAAAGGGTTGCAAAGAGTTAGTCATGACTGAAGCAACTGAACACACACACATACACAACCTCATCACAAACCATTGTAATATTTGTAACATTTTTTGCTACTTGAAATGCCAATAAATTATTAAAAATTGTTATATTTTGCTATAAAAGAGAAATAGCTCTTCTAGGCAAAAGTATTTGAAATGTACAGGTTTACTAGGAAAAAAGAACAGATGGCTGAGCTAATGTTAGTGATTACAAGGGAAAAAAATCCACTGTTGACCTGAAAATGCAACTGAATTATTTTTTATAACATTCTAGTGACTAGTTAGCTTAAGTTCCTAAATATTACAAAATTTAGAAAAAATAGCTGACTTCAGAAAATTTCCATAAGTCCAAGAATACCAGGCCAATTCTTTACATATATCTAAATCATCTTTCCATTCTTAACCCTCACTTACATCTCTCTGCAGTGATAATCACTAGTTTGATCTCTGTATCTGTCTGTGAGTCTGTGTCTGTTTACTTATAATTGTTTATTGTTTTTATTTTTCAGATTCCACATACAAGTGAAATTATACAACATTTGTTTTCTCTGTCTGAAGTGTTTGACTAAGTATAAATATCCTTCAAGTCCATTCATGTTGTTGCAAATGGCAACATTTTATTAATTTTAAGTTAGATAATGAACTCCTTATTGCCAAATTCAGACTGAAATTGAAGGAAGTGGAGAAAACCACTAGATCATTCAGATATGACCTAAATCAAATCCCTTATGACTATACAGTGGAAGTGAGAAACAGATTTAAAGGACTAGATATGATAGAGTGTCTGATGAACTATGGATGGAGGTTCATGACATTGTATAGGAGACAGGAATCAAGACCACCCCCAAGAAAGAGAAATGCAAAAAAGCAAAAGAGCTGTCTGAGGAGGCCTTAAAAATGGCTGTGAAAAGAAGGGAAGTGAAAAGCAAAGGAGAAAAGGAAAGACATACCCATCTGAATACACAGTTCCAAAGAATAGCAAGGAGAGATTTTTAAAAAGCCTTCCTAACTGATCAATGCCAAGAAATAGAGGAAAACAATAGAATGGGAGAGACAGGAAGTCTCTTCAAGAAAAATAGAGATACAAAGGGAACACTTCATGCAAAGATGGGTACAATAAAGGACAGAAATGGTAGTGACCTAACAGAAGCAGAAGATGTTAAGAAGAGGTAGCAGGAATACACAGAAGAACTGTACAAAAAAGACATTCATGACCAAGATAATCACAATGGTGTGATCACTCACCTAGAGCCAGGCATCCTGGAATGTGAAGTCAAGGGGGCCTGAGGAAGCATCACTACAAACAAAGCTAGTGGAGGTGATGGAATTCAAGTTGAGCTATTTCAAATCCTGAAAGATGATGCTGTGAAAGTGCTGCACTCAATATGCAAGCAAATTTTGAAAACTCAGCAGTGGTCACAGGACTGGAAAAGGTCAGCTTTCATTCCAACCCCAAAAAAGGCAATGCCAAAGAATGCTCAAACCACCACATAATTGCACTCATCTCACACACTAGTAAAGTGATGCTTAATATTCTCCAAGCCAGGCTTCAGCAATACGTGAACCATGAACTCCCTGATGTTCAAACTGGTTTTAGAAAAGGCAGAGGAACCAGAGATCAAATTGCTAACATCTGCCAGGTCATTGGAAAAGCAAGAGAGTTCCAGAAAAACATCTATTTCTGCTTCATTGACTATGCCAAAGCCTTTGACTGTGTGGATCACAATAAACTGTGGAAAATTCTGAAAGAGATGGGAATACCAGACCACCTAACCTGCCTCTTGAGAAATCTGGATTCAGGTCAGGAGGCAACAGTTAGAACTGGACATGGAAGAACAGACTTGTTCCAAATAGGAAAAGGCATTCATCAAGGCTGTATATTTTCACCCTGCTTATTTAACTTATTTGCAGGGTACATCATGAGAAACACTGGGTTGGATGAAACACAAGCTGGAATCAAGACTGCTGGGAGAAATATCAATAACCTCAAATATGCAGATGACACCACCTGTCGGGAGCTGCCTTAGGCATTACTGACAAAAAGGAGGCACAGCCCCAACCCCCTCTCCTCATCCTGCAGGCACAGTCCCAGGATGAAGGAGTTAGGTCTTGTGATTCTGACTTGTTTTTTCCTTTCTTCAGTTGAATTGCCTGGAAAGAATGTTAAAGTGCTTATTGTTCTTGAGAGAAGCATGAGAAAGCACAAAATCTTCTGCAGTTGTGCCCAGAAAATAATCTATAAAGTAATCATTGACATTTGTTCAAGGATCTTTACAAAGAATGTTCCAGGATGAGCACGTAGGCCACAGCTTGAGGCCATGGGAAGGATTGTTATCTGAGACCTGTTTATGAGGGGAATGTTTGTGGCAAAGGAAGTTTGCTGAGTTTAGGATTTAGGAATAATTAAGACTAGCTGGAAGCCTTTTTAGGAGATAGTGAGCTTAGGATACTAGGGACAAGCAGGATTTAGAAAGATAAGAAATAAACTGAGGGATGTGGTATGCAGCCCAGACATAAGCATGAGTTGTAACTCTGGCTGAAGGGCAACAATGATTTACGGAGACATAAATCTGTGTGAGGGGGAGCTGAAAAAGCTAAACCTCTGACCTAATGCTTTTGTCAAAGTATAAAAGAAAACCTGATGCTTGAAATAAACATGCAGTCCTGCACCGTGAGTCAGAGGCTGTATCATTCCCCGCCAACACCACTCATCTCTTCAGGCTTATTCCCTGGCTGCTGGAACCACCCTTATGGCAGAAAGTGAAGAAGAACTGAAGAGCCTCTTGATGAAAGTGAAAAAGGAGAGTGAAAATGTTGGCTTAAAGCTCAACATTCAGAAAACGAAGATCATGGCATCCAGTCCCATCACTTCATGGCAAATAGATGGGGAAACAGTGGAAGCAGTGGCTGACTTTATTTTCACGGGGGCTCCAAAATCACTGCAGATGGTGACTGCAGCTGTGAAATTACAAGACACTGACTCCTTGGAAGGAAAGTTATGACCAACCTAGACAGCATATTAAAAAGCAGAGATATTACTTTGTCAGCAAAGGTCTGTCTAGTCAAGGCTATGGTTTTTCAGTGGTCATGTATGGATGTGAGAGTTGGACTACAGAAAAAGCTGAGCACAGAAGAATTGATGCTTTTGAACTGTGGTGTTGGAAAAGACTCTTGAGAGTCCTTTGGACTGTGAGAAGATCCAACCAGTCCATCCTAAAGGAAATCAGACGTGGGTGTTGTTGAAGCTGAAGCTCCAATACTTTGGTCACCTGATGCAAAGAGCTGACTCATTTGAAAAGACCCTGATGTGGGAACGATTGAGGGCAGGAGGATAAGGGGATGACAGAGGATGAGATGGTTGGATGGCATCATTGATTCAATGGACATGGGTTTAAGTGGACTGCGGGAGTTGGTGATAAACAGGGAGGCCTGGTGTGCTGCGGTTCATGGGGTCGCAAAGAATCGGACACGACTGAGTGACTGAATTGAATTGAAGTAATAGTCCATTATATTTTATGTCTGAGTAATGTTCCATGTAGACATGTTTTCTGTGGTAATTGTCTTTTATGTCTATGTAATATTCCATGTACACCACATCTTCTCTGTGGTAAAAGTGCTGTAATGAAAATGGAGGTTCCTATATCTTTTTGAATCAGTGTTTTCATTTTCTTTTGATATATACCCAGAAGTGGAACTGTTGGGTCATATGATTATTCCTTTTTTTTTTTTTTTTAATTTTTCTGAAGAACCTCCATACTTTATCCACAATAGCTGTACCAGTTTTTATTCTCACTAACAGTGTACTAAGTTTCCCTTTTGCACCTTTCTCAGAAACACTTGCTATTTGTTGTCTTTTTGATGATAGCCATTCTAACAGGTGGGAGGTCATATCTAATGGTAGCTTTGATTTGCCTTTCTGTGATGTTTAATGATGTTTAGCATCTTTTCACATGCTTGTTGGTCATGTGTGTGACTTCTTCAAAAATTTATGCTCCTTAGTTCTTTTCAGGATCCATTGATATTTTAGGATTATTTGTTTTAATTCTATGAAAAAAATGTCACAGATATTTTGATAGGAATTACATAAGTCTGTAGATTGCCTTTGGGAAGTATGGACAGTTTAATGATATTAATTATTTCAATCCAGAATATGAGATCTTCCCATTTATTTGTTTCATCTCTTGTTTCCTTCATTAAGTCTTATAGGTTTCAGAGCATAGTTTCTCCATATCCTTAGATAAATATATTCCAAGGTATTTTATTCTTTATTATGTGGTTTTTAAATGAGGTGGTTTTCTTGATTTCTCTCTCTGATAGTACATTATTACTGTGTAGAAAAGCAATAGATTTTTGTACATTAATCTTGTATCTTGCAACTCTTTTGAATTCATTCAGAGATTTATTGGTGGAGACTAGTGTTTTCTATAGATAGATATCATCTGCAAATCCTGACAGTTTCCTTTCCTACCTTGCAATTTGGATGTTGTTTATTTCCTTTTCTTGTCTGTTGTGTCTAGGGCTTCCAATGCTATGTTAAATAGAAATGATGAGAGTGGGCATCCTTGTCTTGTTCCTAATGTTGGATGAAAGGCTTTAAGCTCTTTATCACTGAGTGTGATGTTACACATGTATGTCATAAATGGCTTTATTTGTTGAGACTTGTTACTTATATATCAATTTTGTTCAGAGTTTCTAATATGAATGTAGATAAATTTTCTCAAAGGCTTTCATTGCGTCTATTGAAATAATGATGTGATGTTTATCTTCCATTTTAATAATGTAGTGTACCATATTGATTTATTTGTTGATTTGTATCATACTTCTGGATTAAATATCAGTTGATCATGGTGTGTGATCCTTTAAAAATATTTTTGAATTTGGTTTATGAAATTTTGTTGAGAATTTTTGATTTATTCATCAGAGACATTGACCTGTAATTTTCTTTTTTGTATGTTGTTGCTGTATGGTTTTTGTATTAGGGTAGTGGTGACATTTTAGAAAGTATTTGGGAGTATTCCCTCATCTTCATCTTTTGGATTAGTTTGAGAAAGATAGATATTAAGCATTCCAATAGTATACATTTGGCCAAACTTCCTTGAGAAGATATCCAGTCCTGGACTTTGATTTTGGGGATAGTTTTGATTGCTGACTCAGCTTCAATACTAATAATTGATCTGTTCAGATTACCTGCTTATTCCTGGTTTAGTCTTAGAAGATGTGTATTTCCAGGAATTCAACCACTTCTTTTAGGTTTTCCAGTTTTGAGGGGCATATAGTTCATAGTCTTCTCTATATGTGGAAACTTTTCTTTCATTTTTTATTTTGTTTCCTTGTTTGTTCTCTCTTTCTTTCTTAGCACCACCAAAGGCTTATCAATTTCTGATTATTCTTTTATCAAATTTATCAGACTTATATCAATTTCTGTTACAGTTTCAAAAGACCAGCATTTTGTTTCATTGATGTTTTCTACCAGTTTCTTTTTTAGTCTCTTACATATTTCAACTCTAATCTTTATGATTTCCTTCATTCTGCTGACTTTGGGCTTTGCTTGTTCTTTATCTAATTTGTTAAGTTGGTACATCAAGTTGTTTAATTGGTACATTAAGTTGTTTAATTGAGTTTTTCTTGTTTCTTGAGGGAGACATATTGCTAAAAAAAAAAAAAAAAAAAAAATCCACTTAGAGTTGCTTTTGCTAGAGCCCAAAGATTTTGAAAAGTTGTATTTCTATTTTCATTTGTCTCAAGATACTTTCTGGTTTCTTCTTCGATTTATTCATTGACCCATTGATTTTTTGGCAGTATGCTATTTTAGTATGCTTGTTTTATTTTTATTTCATTTTTTCTTGTAATTGATTTCTATTTTCATGTTGCTGGGGTTGGAAAAAGAAAGTTGGATATAACTTCTATCCTCTTAAATTAACTGAGATTTGTTTTGTAGCCTAGAATATGATCTAATCCAGAGAAAATTTCATGTGCACTTGAAGTAAAGTGTATTTTGCTGGTTGGGAGCTGTCCTGTTGATATCTGCTAAGTCAATCTTGTTTAATATGTCATCTAAAACTACTGTTTCCTTATTTTTATACTGTCTGGATTATCTATTGATGTATGTGATTGTTAAAGTCTCCTGCTATTATTATACTACTTTCAATTTTTTCCTTTATATTGTTAAAGTTTGCTGTATATACTTAGATATGCCTGTATTAGGTGCATCTGAATTTATGAATGCTATATTCTGTTTTTTAATTGATTTATTTATCACTATCTGATGCTGGGAGGGATTGGGGACAGGAGGAAAAGGGGACGACAGAGGATGAGATGGCTGGATGGCATCACCGACTCGATGGACGTGAGCTTGAGTGAACTCCGGGGGATGGTGATGGACAGGGAAGCCTGGCGTGCTGTAATTCATGGGGTCACAAAGAGTCAGACACGACTGAGCGATGAACTGAACTGAACTGATATAATGCCTTTATTTGCTTTTCTTATAGACTTTGTTTTAAAATCTAACTTGCCTGATGTGAATGTTGTTGCCAAACTTTTTAAAAATTTCCATTTGCACGGAATATCTTTTTCCATTCCCTCACTTTTATCTGTTTTGTGTATTTAGCTCTGAAGTGAATCTCTTCTTTGTAGCATACAGATGTATCTTTGTTTATCTAGTCACTTTGTGCATTTTGCTTGGAGTATTTAGTCCATTGAGATTTAAAGTCGTTATTGATAGACATGTAATTATTTCCTTTTTGTTACTTGTTTTCTGGTTGCTTTTGTAGTTCTTCTTTGTTCTTTTCTTATTTTAGTCTTTTTTTCTTGTGGTTAATGATTTTGTACCTTTCTTTCTAAGTGTCCACTGTAGGTCTTTGATTTGTAGTTACGAAATAATTTTGGTATAATTTTAACTATTTGTTTTAAACTGATCATCATTTCAGTACAAATATAATCTAAATATTCTATTTTTTATTTCCACACGTTTTGGATTTTATGTCATGGTTTATATTTCCATATCTATTCTTTAATGTTTTGATGTACTTATAGATGATTTTATATTTTTATCTTTTAGCCTCATACTAGTTTATTTAAATGATTCATTTACTGCTTTTACTACACATATTTGCCCTTTTATTGGATTTTCCCCTCCTTATATTTTCTTCTTTTTTGTTATAGGCTTTTTTTTTTTTTCACTTAAAGACCATTTCACATTTCTTATAAGGTCAGTGTAGTTGTGATGGACTGTTACTTTTTGCTTGCTGGAAAAACTTATTTCTCCTTCAGTTTTTAATGATATACTTGCTGGATAGAGTATCTTAGAGTGTAGCTATTTCCTTTCAGCAATTAAAAAATATCACAACACTTCCTTTGTGCCTGAAAAGTTTCTGCTGAAAACTCAGCTGATAGCCTTATGGGGGGGGAGGGGAATGCCTTGTATGTGGTAAATTCTTTTTCTTTTTCTTTAAAATTTAAAGAAACTTTAAAATTCTTCCTTTTTAAAATCCTTTAAAATTATCTCTTTATTTTAAACTTCTGCCATTTTAATTACAATATTTTTAAATTTATTTATTTTTAATTTAAGGATATTTGCTGTACAGAATTTTGCTGTGTTCTGTCAAACCTCAAAATGAATGAGTGATAGATATACATATATGCTCTCCCATTTGAACCTTCCTCCAATATCCCTCCCTATCCCACTCTTCTAGGTTGATGCAGACCTGTTTGAGTTTCCTGAGCCTTACAGCAAATTCATGTTGCCTATCTATTTTACATACGGTAATGTAAATTTCCACCATGTTACCCTCTCCATACATCTCACCCTCTCATCCCGTCTGCCCATGTCCATAAGTCTATTCTCTATATCTGTTTCTCTATTGCTGCCCTGTAAGTAAATTCTTCAGTACCATTTTTCTAGATTCCATATATATGCGTTGCTGCTGCTGCTGCTAAGTTGCTTCAGTCGTGTCCGACTCTGTGCGACCCCATAGACGGCAGCCCAACAGGCTCCCCCGTCCCTGGGATTCTCCAGGCAAGAACACTGGAGTGGGTTGCCATTTCCTTCTCCATTGTGTGAAAGCGAAAAGTGAAAGTGAAGTCACTCACTCGCGACCGACTCCTAGCGACCCCATGGACTGCAGCCTACCAGGCTCCTCCATCCATGGGATTTTCTAGGCAAGAGTACTGGAGTGGCTTGCTATTGCCTTCTCCGATATATGCGTTAGAATACAATATTTATTTTTCTCTGTCTGACTTACTAAACTCTGTGTAATAGGCTGTAGATTCACCCACCTTATTATAACTGACTCAAATGTGTTCCCTTTTATGGCTGAGTAATATTCCATTATGTATATGTACTACAACTTCTTCATCTATTCATCTGCCAATTGACATCTAGGTTGCTTCCATGTGCCAGCTATTTTGAATAATGCTGCAATGAACAATGGGATACATGTGTCCTTTTCAATGTTTCTTTCCTCAGAGTATATGCCTATGAGTCGGATTGCTGGGCATATGGTAGTTTTATTCCTAGTTTTTTAAGGAATCTCCATACCGTCTTCCATAGTGCCTATATCAATCTACATTCCCACCAACAGTACAAGAGTGTTCCCTTTTCTCCACACCCTCTCCAGCATTTATTGTTTGTAGACATTTAATGATGGCCATTCTGACTGGTGTGAGGTGATATCTCATTGTAGTTTTTATTTGGATTTCTCTAATAATGAGTGATTGTTGAGCATCTTTTCATGTGTTTGTTAACAATCTATATGTTTTCTTTGGGGAAATGTCTGGTTAGGTCTTTTTCCAAAAGCAAGACCCTCTATGATAACCTCCTAGAGTAATGCAAATAAAAACAAAATCAAATAAGTGGCACCTGATTAAACTTAAAAGCTTTTGTACAGCAAAGGAAACTATAAGCAAAGTGAAAAGACAACCCTCAGAATGGGAGAAAATAATAGCAAATGAAACAACTGACAAAGGATTAATTTTCAAAATATAAAAGCAGCTCAAATAATTCAGTATCAGAAAAATAATTATGATATATTTTTATGTGTTGCACTCACATCATCTTATTGAGACTCTACTTCTTCATTTTTATTATTTTTTTGTAAAATTATTTTTTTAATTGGAAGATAATTTCTTTACAATACTGTGGTGGTTATTGCCATGTGTCAACATAAATCACCCATGGGTGCACATGTGCCACCCCATCCTGAATCCGCCCACCTCCCTCCCCATCACAACACTCTGAGTTGTCCCAGAGCACTGGCTTTATGTGCCCACTGTCATGCCTCCAACTTGCACTGGTCACCTATTTTACATATGGTACCATACATGTTTCAATGGTATTCTCTCAAATTCATCTCTCAAATCACCCTTGGCTTCACCTGCAGAGTTGAAAAGTCTGTTCTTCACATCTGTGTATCTTGTGCTGCCTTGCATATAGGGTCATCATTATCGCCTTTCTAAATTCCATATATATGTGTTAATATACTGTATCTGTGTTTCACTTTCTGACTTACTTCACTCTGTATAATAGGCTCCAGTTTCATCAACCTCATTCAGTTCAGTTCATTTCAGTTCAGTCGCTCAGTCATGTCTGACTCTTTGCGACCCCATGAATCGCAGCATGCCAGGCCTCCCTGTTCATTACCATCTCTCGGAGTTCACTCAGACTCACGTCCATCGAGTCAGTGATGCCATCCAGCCATCTCATCCTCGGTCATCCCCTTCTCCTCCTGCCCCCAATTCCTCCCAGCATCAGAGTCTTTTCCAATGAGTCAACTCTTCGCATGAGGTGGCCAAAGTACTGGAGTTTCAGCTTTAGCGTCATTCCTTCCAAAGAAATCCCAGGGCTGATCTCCTTCAGAATGGACTGATTGGATCTCCTTGCAGTCCAAGGGACTCTCAAGAGTCTTCTCCAACACCACAGTTCAAAAGCATCAATTCTTTGGTGCTCAGCCTTCTTCACAGTCCAACTCTCACATCCATACATGACCACAGGAAAAACCATAGCCTTGACTAGACGGACCTTAGTCGGCAAAGTNCATCCATACATGACCACAGGAAAAACCATAGCCTTGACTAGACTGACCTTAGTCAGCAAAGTAATGTCTCTGCTTTTGAACATACTGTCTAGGTTGGTCATAACTTTTCTTCCAAGGAGCAAGCGTCTTTTAATTTCATTGCTGCAGTCACCATCTGCAGTGATTTTGGAGCCCCAAAAAATAAAGTCTGACACTGTTTCCACTGTTTCCCCAAAAAAGACGTCCTTTTCATTATAGGGGACTGGAATGCTAAAGTAGGAAGTCAAGAAACACCTGGAGTAACAGGCAAATTTGGCCTTGGAATGAGAAAAGAAGCAGGGCAAAGACTAATAGAGTTTTGCCAAGAAAATACACTGGTCATAGCAAACACCCTCTTCCAACAACACAAGAGAAGGCTCTACACATGGACATCACCAGATGGTCAACACCGAAACCAGATTGATTATATTCTATGCAGCCAAAGATGGAGAAGCTCTATACAGTCAACAAAAACAAGGCCAGGAGCTGACTGTGGCTCAGGTCATGAACTCCTTATTACCAAATTCAGACTTAAATTGAAGAAAGTAGGGAAAACTGCTAGACCATTCAGGTATGACCTAAATCAGCCTCATTAGAACGATTCAAATGCATTGTTTTTTATAGCTGAGTAATATTCCATCATGTATATGTAATACTACTTGCTTATCCATTCGCCTGTTGAAGGACATCTAGGTTGCTTCCATGTCCTAACTACTGTAAAGTGTTACAATGAACACTGCACTATGTACAATGTGCTTCTTTCAATTCTGCTTTCCTGTGTATGCCAAGCAATGGGGTTGCTCTGTCTTTGGCCCACTTTTTGATTGGGCTGTTTGCTTTTCTGGCTTTGAGCTCCACGAGCTGCTTGCATACTTTGGAGGTTAATTCTTTGTCAACTGCTTCATTTGCTATTATTTTCTCCCATTCAGAAGGCTGCCTTTTCACCTTGCTTGCAGATTCCTTCATTATGCAAACGATTTTAAGTTTAATAAGGTCCCACTTGTTTATTTTTGTTTGTATTTCTAATACTCTGGTAGATCGGTCATAGAGGATCTTGCTATGAGTTTTGTTTATATTTCCAATAATCTGGCAGGTGCATCATAGAGGATCTTACTTGTTCTGCTTATGTTTTCCTCTAAGGATTTTATTGTTTTTGAACTTATATTTATATTTTTAATCCCTTTTGAGTTTATTTTTGGGTATGATGTTAGAAAGTGTTTTAGTTTCTTTCTTTTACATACGGTTGACCAGTTTTCCCAGCACCACTTGTTAAAGAGATTGTCTTTTCTCCACTGTATCTTTTTGTCTCCTTTGTCAAAGATAAGGTGTCCATAGGTGCATGGGTTTATCTCTGGACTTTCTATTTTGTTCCACTGATCTATATTTCTGTCTTTGTGCCAGTACCATACTGTCTTGATAACTGTAGCTTTGTAGCATAGCCCAAAATAGGAAGGTTGATTCCTCTCCTCCAGTTTTATTATTCTTTCTCAAGATTGCTTTAGGTATTTGAGGTTTTTTGTGTTTCCATACAAATTGTGAAGTTATTTATTCTAGTTCTGTGAAAAATACCATTGGTTGCTTAATAGGGATTGCATTGAATCTATAGATTGCTTTGGGTAGTATACTTATTTTCACTAAATTGATTCTTCCAATCCATGAACATGTTACATTTCTCCACTTGTGTCATCTTAGATTTCTTTCATCAATATTTGATAGGTATTTATATACACATGTGTGTGTTTTTTGTTTCTTTAGGTAAATTTATGCCTAAGTATTTTATTCTTTTCGTTGCAATAGTGAATGGGATTTTTTTTTCCTTAATTTCTCTTTCTGTTTTTTTTCATTGCCAGTGTATAGGAATGCAAGGTATTTCTGTGTATTAATTTTATATCCTGAAACTTTGCTATATTCACTGATTAGCTCTAGTAATTTTCTGGGGGTATCTTTAGGATTTTCTATGTAGAGGATCATATCATCTGCAAACAGTGAGAGTTTAAATTATTCTTTTCCAATTTGGATTCCTTTTATTTCTTTTGTTTCTCTGATTGTTGTGGCTATGACTTCCAAAACTCTGTTGAATAGTAGTCGTAAGAGTGGGCACCCTTTGATTTTAGAGGAAATGCTTTCAACTTTTCATCATTGAAGATAATGTCTGCTGTGCACTTGTCATATATGATTTTAATTATATTGAGATATGTTCCCTCTATGCCTGCTATCATGAGAGTTTTTATCATAAATTGCATTGAATTTTGTCAAAGGCTTTCTCTGCATCTATTGAGATAATCATTTGGTTTTCATCTTTCAGTTTGTTAATATGGTATATCACATTGGTTGATATGTGATATTGAAGAATCCTTGCATCCCTGGGATAAACTGCACTTGGTCATGATGCATGATCTTTTTAATATGGTGTTGGGTTCTGTTTGTTAGCATTTTGTTGAGGATTCTCGAATCTATGTTCATTAGTGCTATTGGTGTGTAGATTTCTTTTTTTGTGCCATCTTAGTCTGGTTTTAGTATTAGGGTGATGATTGCTTCATTGAATTAATTTAGGTGTTTACCTTCCTCTGCAACTTTCTGGAAGCGTTTGAGTAGGATTGGCATTAGCTCTTCTCTAAACTTTTGCTAGAATTCACCTGTGAAGCCACTGGTTCTAGGCTTTTGTTTGTTGGAAGATTTTTTATTACAGTTTTGATTTCCATGCCCTTGATGGGGCTGTTAAGATTTCTATTTCTTCCTGGTTCAGTTTTGGAAAGTTATACTTTCATAAGAATTTGTCCATTTCTTCCAAGTTGTCCATTTTATTGGCATATAATTGCTTATAGTAGTCTCTTATGATCTTTTTTTTTTTTTAATTTCTGTTTTGTGTGTTCTGATTTCTCTATTTTGTTTCTAATTTTATTGATTTCATTCTTCTCCCTTTTTTTCTTGCTGATCAGCTAAAAGTTTGTTTATTTTATTTATCTTTGCAAATAACCAGCTTTTAGTTTTGTTGATCTTTCCTAGGGTCTCCTATGTTTCTTCTCACTTCTGCTCTGATTTCTATGATTTCTTTCCTTCTATTAACTTTGATATTCTTCTCTTCTTCTTTTCTATTTGTTTTAGGTGTAAATTAGGTTCTTTATTTGATGCTTCTCTAGCTTCTTGAGGTGGCTTATATTGTGCTGAACCTTCCTCTTAGCACTGCCTTTACTAAATCAATATGTTTTGGGTTGTTGTGTTTTCATTTTCATTTATCTCCATACATATTTTTATTTCCATTTTGTTTCTTCTGTGATCTGTTGGTAATTCTTTAGTCTCTAGCCTCCATATATTTGTATTTTTTACAGTTTCTTTTTTCATGTCGTTAACATCTAATCTTACTGCATTGTGATCAGAAAAGATGCTTGAAATGATTTCAACTTTTTAAAATTTTCTGAGGCTAGTTTTATGACCCAGGATGTGATCAATCCTGGAGACTTTTGTTTGTGCATGTGAGCAAAAGTTGAAATCCTTTGATTTTGGGTGAAATGCCCTGTAAATATCAACTAGGTCTGCCTTGTCCATTGTATCATTTAAAGCTTGTGTTTACTTGCTAATTTTTCTCTTTTTCTTGATCTATCTATATGTGTGAGTGGGGTACTAATGGTCCCCACTATTATTGGGTTACTGTTAATTTCCCCTTTTATACTTGTTAGCATTTGCCTTATGTATTGAGGTGCTCCCATGTTGGATGCATATATATTTATAATTATTATATCTTCTTGGATTGGTCCTTTGATCATTATGTAATGTCTTTCTTTGTCTCTTATCACAGTCTTTATGTCAAAGTCAATTTTATCTGACATGCATATTCCCATTTCTGCTTTCTTTTGGTCTCCATTTGTATAAAATATCTTTTTCCAGCCCCTCCTTTTCAATCTGCATGTGCCCCTAGGTTTGAGGTGGATGTCTTGTAGACAGCACATACAGGAGTCTTGTTTTTTAATCCATTCAGCCAGTGTTTGTCTTTTGGTTGAATCATTTAACCCATTTACATTTAAGGTAATTATTGATAAGCATGATCCACTTACCATTTATATTTTTGTTTTGAGTTCATTTTTATAAACTTTCCCTGTGTTTCCTGTCTAGAGAAGATCATTTAGCATTTGTTGAAGAGCTGATTTGGTGGTGCTGAATTCTTTCAACTTTTGCTTGTCTGTAAAATTTTTTATTTCTCCTTCATGTCTGAATGAGATTCTTGTTGGGTAGAGTAATCTTAGTTGCAGGTTTTTCTCTTTAATCACTTTAAGTATATCCTGCCATTCCCTTCTGGCTTGAAGAGTTTCTATTGAAAGATCAGCTGTTATCCTTATGGGGATCCCCTTATGTGTTATTTGTTCCTTTTCCCTTGCTGCTTTTAATATTTTCTCTTTGTGTTTATTCTTTGTTAATTTGATTAATATGTGTCTTGAGTGTTTACCCTTGGATCTATCCTGTTTGGGACTCTCTGGGTTTCTTGGACTTGGGTGGCTATTTCCTTCCCCATATTAGGGGAGTTTTTGATTATTACCTCCTCCAGTGTTTTCTCATGCCCTTCCTTTTTGTCTTCTTATTCTGGGACACTTATGATTCTAATGTCGGGGCATTTAACATTGTCCCAGAGGTCTCTGAGGTTGTCCTCATTTCTTTGTTTTCTTTCTTTTTTGTTTTTCTCTCTGCTTCATTTATTTCCAACATTCTATGTTTCACTTCACCTATCCTGTCCACTGCCTCAGTCATTCTACTCTTGGTTCCCATCAGAGTGCTTTTATTTTCAATTATTGCATTGTTCATTATTGATTGACTCTTCTTTCTTTCTTCTAGGTCCCTGTTAAAAATTTCTTGCATCTTCTCAATCCTTGTCTCTAGTCTGTTTATCTATAACTCCGTGTTGTTCTCAAGATTTTAGACCATGTTTACTATCATTATTCTGAATTATTTTTCAGGTAGACTCCCTATCTCCTCCTCTTTTTTGCTTTGGTGGGTTTTTATCGTGTTCCTTCACCTGCTGAATATTACTTTGCCTTTTCATTTTGTTTACATTTCTGTGATTGGGTTGGAAGCTTGTAGTTCCTCTTAGTTGTGACGTCTGCTCCCAGTGGATGGGGTTGAACCAGTGGCTTGTATAGGTTTCTTGGTTGGGGGAACTTGTGTCTGTGTTCTTGCAGGCAGAGCTGGATCTCTTCTCTCTGGAGTACAGTGAAGATTCCAGTAATGAGTTTTGGGGTGTCTGTGAGCTTGGCATGGCTTTGGGCAGACCGTCTTTTAACGTTCAGAGTTATGTTACTGCTGTATAATTAGCATGGTGTGTCTTTCGCTGGAACTTGTTGACTCTTTAGTGGAGCTTGGTTTCAGTGTAGGTATGGAGACTTTTGAGTGATCTCTTGTCTATTAATGTTCCCTGGAGTCAGGAGTTCTCTGATGTTCTAAAGTTCTGCAGCTAAGCCTCTTGCCTCTGGGTTTCAGTCCTTCTCTTACAGAAGCCTCAAGATTTGATCACCTTCACAGATGTTTTCTATTTCATTTCAAGTTGACAGAGAACTTATCATAACCCTTTTCTTATGATTCTCCACTGGAGCTGCCCACTCACCAGTCTCCCACCACTCTTACTCTAGTAGCCCAGGACTGCCTGTGCACTAAGGAACACCATCTTCCAAGGCCAGGCCAGCAAGAGCCTTCACTGGACCATTTCTCATGCCTACCAAGACTCTGCTTCCTGTACCTTCATGTCTGTTTCCTTCATCAAGTTAGGAAAGGTATTAGCCATAATTTTTATCATATATGCTTTCTACTCCTTTCTCTGTCTCTTCTCCTTCTGGAATCTCTATAATGTGAATGTTAGTACACTTCGTGAGTAAAAGAGGTCCTCTATACATCTCACATTAATTTCTTTTTGTCAGGGAGGGGGAGCTATTCTCGTTGGTGATTTCTACTAATCTGTATTCCAAGTTTCTTATTCTTCTGTATCAGCTAATGTGCTGTTAACTCTTTCTAGTGTTTTTTTTTTATTTTAATTATTGTATTTTTCAGCTCTGACTGGTTCCTATCTATATTCTAGTCCTTTGTTTTAGTTCTCACTATGTTCATCTTTTCTTTCTCCAAGTTAAATATGCATTTTTGTTGCTATTGCTTTGGACTTTTTATCAGGTAAGTTTTTTTTTTTCTTTTTTAATAGGGTATTAAGGTATTTTCTATGGTTTTGTCTTTTTTAAATATATTTCTTTGTTTTCTCACTTTGTTAACTTTCTCTCCTTGTCTTTATGAAATTAGATTAAACAGTTACCTCTCTCAGTCTTGAAGTAATATTCTTGTTTGGTAGCATCCCTATGCTATCTACATGTGTCTAGTGTCTTTTGTGGAAGAGATAAATCTTAATTGAGGGTTAACTGTGTCTTCTCCTAGGGTATGCTGGCAACCATTGCTATGGTGGGAATAGGGCTGGAGTTGGAGAAGCTAAAGCCTGAGCCAGTTGCAAGCTGGGGTTTTGCCTATGCTCAGTGATTGTTATCACACTGTCAGAGTGGGGCTAGGGCCAAAACACCTCTAGCAGGAACCTTTGGAGAGTTGGGCTTTTCCCTGTTGTGATGGTAGTCTCCACTTGATTGGTGGTGTGATGAGGGCCTGAGTGTTTGGAAATGCACTTCTTAGCTAGTTCTTTTTTCTCAGTGTGCATGTCTTGGTTAGAGGTGGGGTTGGGGTTGGAGCAGTTGGAGCCATGTTATCGAGCTATCTCTGATCCTTCTCAGGTGAAATAACATGTGTTGGCAATGGTGCCCTCCATCGTATTGAGGAGCAGTGCCAGAGGAGGAAGTGCTGGAGCCAGGGTTGGTGCAGGTTGTAGGACAATGCATGATAGGGTAGTACTGCAGGACCAGGCAAAACAGCTGGAAATTTTTAATCTGCTGCCTTCACACTAGGACTGAGAGTAAGCAAGTATATATGAACATCCTTTAGGACTGTAGTCTCAGTTTCTTACAGCTATCTGCTATTTCCCATTGACTTTTAGACCATTTATAGGGGTTCCTTTTCTGGTGTCAGGACCCTGGGATGGGTTGTCTCTTAAGTACCCCTTGCTTCCCAAGGAGAGCAACTATATGATACCCTCCTCCTTTTCTGGGTTACCACCTAAAGATGTGACTCCCAGATATGTTACCTCTTCTCCTTTCCTATCAGGCTCTGTATGGCTTTTACTTTACATCCTTAGTTGTAGACCTATTCTGCTAGTTTTTAGGTCATTCTTAGAAATATTTACTCTCTACATAATTATAGATGTGATGGAGAGGAGATGAACTCAAAGCCATCAGACTCTACCATCTGGACCCATCTACATCTTAAAATAAAATAGTGTCTTTTAAGAGTGTATAACCATCACCTTTTCATATTTTGTTAAAATTCTATGTTTTTTAGAGTTGCTATAACACAGTACTACTAACTGGGCTACTTAAACATATATAAAAAAATGTATTGTCTCACATCTGAAGGCTAGAAATCCAAGGTCAAGGTGTCACCAGGACTGGTCCTTTCTGATAATTGTATTGAATAATATCTTCCATGTTATTTTCTAATCTTCTGGTGGTTTGTCCTTCATCTTGACATGACATTTTCCATGTGTACTGTTTATCATTTGTCTCCCATTTCCTCTTTCTATATATTTTACCATTAATTCTGGAATAACAGTAAAACCATGTATTTCATCCATGTTGGGTCTACAGTATGATGATCATACATCTAATGTAAAAGTAAAGCAACTATACTCCAATAAAAAGCAATTTGAAAAAACAAAACAAACCTCATACCTGTCAGCAGTCACTCTACGCCTCCAAAGACTTAGACAGCCACAAATCTACTTTGTGCCTCTATTGGTTTGTTTATCCTGCATATTTACTATAAGTGGAATCATTCAATAAAATAATTAGAGCAATAGCAAAGAGTGGCCAACATGGAAGAGTAAGAAGACACTGAAGTCACCTCCTCCCATGTGGATACCAAAACTGCAACCATTTATAGAGCAACTATTATGAGAATTACCTAAAGAATAGGAGAAAAGTTTTTCTACAACTTAAGTTATAAAGAAGTTACCATACCAATACTGGTTAGAGGAAAGGAGATGCAGGATAGTGAAGACCCACACCTTTTGATTAGTGATCCACAATGGAGAAGATAATAAAATCTGCAGAGGTTCTTTTCAAGTAATAAAGGATAGGAAAACCCCCATGTAGACCTTCATTGAGAAGGACATTGGGTTTGAAGATCAATAGGTTTTGCTTTAAGGGCTCCAGAAAATAGACATCACAGGTAAATAACACACAAAAAAGCACACTCTGAATGCTCAGAACAGAGGCAATAATTTGAAATGACCTGAGTTAGATGCATTGCTGATCTTTGAGAGCCTCCTGAAAAGTTAGGGGCAACTAAGATTCTTCCTAGAGATACAGACACTAGAGGTAGACACTTTGGGGACCTCATTCTACCATGAGGACACTGGTACTGACAAGGACCATTTGAAATCTTCTCTGTATGCTATTAACTTTGGAGGCTTAAATACCCAACAGCCAATTGACACCAGTTCAGGAAACCATAAGCCAAAAAGCCATCCATGTCGGGGCACATCCTTACCAGGCAGGCCTTTGGAAAGGGTTGACACTTGCCCAAGATCTGCCTGAGCTCAACGGTCAACCATGCTAGGCCTGTCTCCATCTACCAATTGGCCAGTACCAGGCCTGGTATATCTCAGAAAAACAGCCAGTTGTCCCAAGACCTTGCCCCACCAGATGTCAAGCACAAGCCCTGGAACCCACAGGTTCTACACTACCCAACAGCAACTGCTGTGATATGTAACCCACCCACCAGTGTGTCAGGGAAAGATTTGGAATGCCCAAGAGCACCCAACAAGCAGAGACTATCCTTCACATGAGGCAAGACTTGGCAGCAAACCTTGTCAGGAGCCAGGTCCCAACTTCCAGAGCACCCACTGCTGACAGCCATGCCACTACAGAAGAGCCCATGAAGCCAATGTAGGGGACATGCTTAGGGCATATAACTCTTGTGACTAGAGAAGAGTGTGCTGCTAGGACCACAGAATATCTCTTACATAGGACCATTTATTCAAGATTGGAAATGTAAGCAACCTAACTAATGCATAGAGTAAAAATTGAAATTAGCCAAAATAAGGCAACAGAGGAATTTGTTCCAAATGAAGAAACAAGATAAAACCCCAGAAGAAGAACTGAGTGAAGATAAGAAATCTACCTGATAATGAGTTCTAGGTAATGACTCAAAGAGTGCTTAATAAACTGAAAAGAAGGATGAATGAAAACAGTGAGAAGTTTAACGGACATCAGAAAATATAAAGAAAAATTCTGAACTGAAAAACTAACTGAAGTAAAAACTACACTAGAAGTAATAACAGTGGTTAGATGATACAAAGGAAACAAATAAGTGAACTAGAAGACAGAGTAGTGGAAATCACCAAAACTGAACAGGAAAGAAATTTAAAAATAAGGACAGTTAAAGAGATCTATGGAACAACATGAAATGTACTACCACTTGCATCATAGGGATCTCAAAATGAGAAGAAAATAAGAAATTATTTGAAGACAAAGTAGCTGAAAATTTCCCTAACCTGAGAGGCCATTCACTCATCACTCCAGGAAGCACAGAGTCCCAAGATAAGATGAATTCAAAGAGGTCCACACCAAAACATCTTGCTTTTAAAATGAAAAATAAATAATAAAAGATAAAGAGAGGATCTTAAAAGTAGCAAGGGAGGAGAAAGTCTGTACAAAGCAACTTCCATAAGGTAATCAACTGACTTTTCATCAGAAACTAATATATTCAATATGATTAATGAATAACAGTTGTAACCAAGATACTATAACCACCAAGATTAACATTCAGATGTAAAGGAAAGGTAAAGACTATTACAGAGAAGCAAAAGCTAAAAGAGTTCAGCACCTCTTAACTGGCTTAATAAGAAGTTTTAAAGGGACTCTGAAAGTGGAAAAGATATGATCACAGCTAGGAATAAAAAAATATTATGAAAGCAAAAATCTCCTTGGTAAAGGCAAACATGTATAAAGCTACTAAAAATATTAAAATACAAAGGTGGTAAAATCATTTATTTCCACAATTAGTAGTTAAGAGATACACAAAACAAAAAGATGCAAAACATGAGGTCAGGAAACATTAAATGCAGAAAAGGAAATAAAAATTAAATATAAACCTCATGGTGGACACACACACATATATGTAAACACAAACTAAAAATCTATGATAGATATATGAACAAAAAGGAGAAAGGAATTCAAATGAAGCAATAAAGATAGTGACCAAATTATAAGGGAAGAGAGTAAAAGAAGAAAGGAACAAAATAAAACTACAAAGGAAACCCTAAAACATTAACAGAATGAAAATATGTACCTATTAATAATCACTTTAAATGTAATGGGCTAAATTCTTCAATCAAAAGTCATAAAGTGGTTGAATGATTAAGAAACATGACATATACATTTATGCTGAGACTCACTTCAGATATAAATATACACACAAAATGATAGTGAGGGGATAGAAAAACATGTTCCAAATAAATGGAAATAGATATCTGGCAAGAAGATGGTGGAGAGGTAAGATGGGGAGATTGCCAGCCTCCCCACAAATACATCAAAAACTCATCGAGATATGAAACAACTCCTACAAGGCAACCTTTAATGACAGCAGAAGATCCCAGACCTCCAGGGGAGACAGGCTAAGCTCCCTGAAATGAGGTAGAGAGGAGGGAGACATAAAAAGACAGAGAACTTCTGGGCAGGAGCCCCAAAGGAGGAAGGGAGCCTTGAAACAAGTGGAGTTCCCGTCCACAGGGAAACTCCCTCACAGTCGGGACCAAAGAGGAACTGTGAAGTCTCAGAAGACCAGGCAAAGCAGAGACTTGAAGGGCAGTAAACAAAGAAAGCTGCACTTCTCAGCCCCTTAAGAGCTCCTGGACTGTGGCCTCAAACAGACGGCGGGCTCAGGGAACCGAGAGTGGGGCAGCATACATACCCAGCCAGCACGCACAACCCTTGCCGCACAGGGGGCAGGCCCAGGTAGCCGCGTGTGACAAACTGCTGACGAAAGGGCGGGACTGGGGTGCCGATAGAGGGGAGGTAGACAAACTTGAGCAGCGCACACAGCCCTCCTGGCACAGCTGAAAGAAGAACAAATAACCCTGGTGAGAGAGAGTGTAGGCAGTGAGATGAAACAAGTGCACAGAAGCACCGCGACACAGCGGGCGGACCTTGGGAACTGAGAGAAATGCACACAAGCCCCGCGATGCAGAGGGCGGACCATGCGAACTGACACAAGTGCACACTTGCCCTATGACGCAGAGGGTGGACCTCAGGAACTGAGACAAGTGCGCACAAGCTTCATTATGCAGAGGGTGAATTCAAGGGCTGAGGGATGCACACAAGTGACCACAACGCAGAAGGATCCACACAAGCACCTACCTAGCAAGTTTCTGCCAGCAGTGCAGGGCAGGACAGGGGAACAGAAGCACCAGAATGATTCCAGGAGCAAGTAGGGGGCGGGCAGCACTGCAGATATGCTGAGAGGGCCACTTTGAAGCCGCTCTGTATATAGACGTGGCCAACACCACAAAAGCTAGAAGGACAGCCCAAAGGCATACTGAACCCATACTGAACTCTCCAAAACCTACTACTGAACACTGAGCTGCCCTTCAGAGACGAGATCCAGCTCCAGCAACCAGAACACAGGCACAAGCTCCCCCAACCAGGAAAGCATCACAGGACACTAACCCAACCCCATGCACAAGGGCAGACTCCACAACCAAGAGCTATGACCTTGAGAACCTTTTTAAAATATTTTTTTTCTGTTTTGTTTGTTTCTTCTTTTATAAATCACACTTTATTCCCTCAACATATCTTCACCTTCATACTAGCCTTTAGTGGTGCTATGGAGTTTTCCTTGTTTAAAAAAAAATTAATACGTTTTTTCTTTTTTTCTTATAAATTACATGGTTTATTCCCCCTACATACTTCCATCTCCTTATTAGCCTTTTGTGATGTTGTGAGCAATCCTCTTCGTGCTTCTTGTCAAAAAAAAAAAAAAAATAATAAATCATTTTAAGCTTTTTTTTTTTTCTCTTTCACTTTTTAAAAATTAATTTATTTTAATTGGAGGCTAACTACTTTACAATATTGTGGTAGTTTTTGCCATACATTGACATGAATCAGCCATGGGTGTACATGTGTCCCTCATCCTGAGCCCCCTTCCTACCTTCCTCCCCATCCCATCCATCTGGGTTGTCCCAGTGCATCAGCTTTGAGTTCTCTAGTTCATGCATCCAACTTGGACTGATGATCCATTTCACATATGGTAATATACATGTTTCAATGCTATTCTTTCAAATTATCCCACCCTTACCTTCTCCCACATAATTCAAAAGTCTGTTCTTTACATCTGTGTCTCTTTTGCTGTCTCACATATAGGGTCATCATTACCATCTTTCTAAATTTCATATATATGTGTTAATATACTGTATTGGTGTTTTCTTTGTGACTTACTTCACTCTGTATAATAGGATCCAGTTTCATCCACCTCATTAGAATTGATTCAAATGTGTCCTTTTTAATACCTGAATAACATTCTATTGTCTATATGCACCACAACTTTCTTATCCATTCATCTACTGATGGACATCTAGGTTCCTTACATGTCTTAGCTATTGTAAACAGCGCTGTGATGAATATTGGGGTACACATGTCTCTTTCAATTCTAGCTTTCTCAGCATGTATGCCCAGCTGTGGGATCTCTGGGTCATATGTCAGATCTATTTTCAGCTTTTTAAGCATTTTTCACAGAACTAGAACAAGTAATTTCACAATATGAATGGAAAAAAAAAAAAACTCGAATAGCTAAAGCAATCTTAAGAAAGAAGAGTGGAACTGGAGGAATCAACCTGCATGACCTCAGACTATACTACAAAGCTACAGTCATCAAGACAGATGGTACTGGCACAAAGACAGAAATATAGATCAATGGAAAAAAACAGGAAGCCCAGAGATAAATCCACACACCTATAGACACCTTATTTTTGACAAAGGAGGCAAAAATATACAATGGAGAAAAGACAATCTCTTAAACAAGTGGTGCTGGGGAAACTGGTCAACGATTTGTAACAGAATGAAACTAGAACTCTTTCTAACACCATAAACAAAAATAAACTCAAAATGGATTAAAGATCTAAATGTAAGACCAGAAACTATAAAACTCCTAGAGCAAAACAGGCAAAACACTCTCTGACATAAGTCACAGCAAGATTCTCTATGATTCACCTCCCAGAGTAATGGAAATAAAAGCAAAAATAAACAAATGAGACCTAATTAAGCTTAAAACCTTTTTCACAATGACAGAAGCTATAAGCAAGTTGAAAAGACAGCCTTCATAATGGGAGAAAATAATAGCAAATGAAGCAACAGACAAAGAATTAATCTTAAAATATACAAACAGCTCATTCATCTCAATTCCAGAAAAATAAATGACCCAATCAAAAAATGGTCCCAAGAACTAAACAGATATTTCTCCAAAGAAGACATACAGATGATTAGCAAACACATGAAAAAATGCTCAACATCAGTCATTATCAGAGAAATGAAAATCAAAACCACAATGAAGTACCATCTCACACCAGCCAGAATGCCTGCTATTAAAAAGTCTACAAACAATAAATACTGGAGAGAATGCGGAGAAAAAGGAAACATCTTTCTCACTTTTTTTTTCTTCATGAATTCTTTGGAATTTGTTTTTGATATATTCAACTGCTTTTTCTTACAGTTCTTTACTGACTATAGCTATACATCTATTCATCTTTGATTTTCTAATTTTTCTTCTCTCTCTCTCTTTTTTATTCTCCCCTTTTTCCTTCACTTTTTCTTCTTTCACTGGGTAAGTTAAATTGTTGAGCTCTCTATGCTATATTCATAGTTGGACCACTGCTCATGCTCAGATTTCCAGATCAAGGATTAGCTAACTATGCTTTCAATTGGCTGATATCATCTCTAGTTTCCCTTGCTCACCAAGTCAGATTCCTGTATTCTTTTCTGTAGAACACTTTGGTTATAACTGTATGTGTGAAAGTGTGTATATATATGTCCCAGTATTTCTGTAAGTACCTACTTGATCCTCATCCACTAGAACACAGGCACACATCACCTCTAACAAGAAATCAACACAAACCACCCAACCAACATTTCCCTCCAAGGGCAAAAATCAAAAGGAAGAATTAATACAACCCTAAAGTCTGGGAAAAGGAGATTTCAAGTGGAGCAAGTTAGAAAAGAAAAGAAAAAAGATGAAAAGACAGAAAAATACAGCACAAATGAAAAAGCAAAGAAGAAACTCACAAAGCCAAATAATCAAAGGAGAAATAAGTAATCTCCCTGAAAGAGAATTCAGAATAATGATAGTAGACATGATCCAAAGACTTGAAAATACAATGGAGAAAAGGCAAGAAGCATTTAACATAGTTAATACAGTCACCAAGGACATAGAAGAAATAAAGAATAAGCAAACAGAGATGAATAACACAATTACTGAAATTAAAAATACTCTAGAAAGAACCAATAGCAAAATAACTGAGGCAGAGGAATGGATAAGTGAGCTGGAGAATTGAATGGTGGAAATAACTGCTAAAGAGCAGGATAAAGGGAAATAAATGAAAATAATAGAGGATACCCTCAGATACCTTTGGGACAATATTAAACACAGTGACATTCGAGTTATAGGGATCACAGAGGAAGAAGAAATAAGGAAGAAGAATGACAATAAGAAAATTTTTGAAGAAATTATAATTGAAAACTTCACCAACTTGAGCAAGGTAATAGTCATTCAAGATGAATAAGCACAGAGAGTCCCTTGCAGGTTAAACCAAAAGGGAAACACATTAAGACATATTAATCAAGCTCAAAGAGATTAAGAACAAAGAAAGAATATTAAAAGCAGCAAGGGAGAAGCAACAAGCAAAATACCAAGGAAAACCCATATGATTCAGTTCAATTCAGTCGCTCAGTCGTGTCTGACTCTTTGCAACCCCATGAATTGCAGCACGCCAGGCCTCCCTGTCCATCACCAACTCCCAGAGTTCACCCAAACTCATGTCCATCAAGTCAGTGATGCCATCCAGCCATCTCATCCTCTGTCATCCCCTTCTCCTCCTGCGCCCAATCCCTCCCAGCATCAGAGTCTTTTCCAATGAGTCAACATTTTGCATGAGGTGGCCAAAGTATTGGAGTTTCAGCTTTAGCATCAGTCCTTCCAAAGAACACCCAAAGCTGATCTCCTTCAGAATGGACTGGCTGGATCGCTTGCAGTCCAAGGGACTCTCAAGCGTCTTCTCCACCATCACAGTTCAAAGGCATCAATTCTTTGGCACTCAGCTTTCTTCACAGTCTAACTCTCACATCCATACATGACCACTGGAAAAACCATAGCCTTGACTAGATGGACCTTTGTTAGCAAAGTAATGTTTCTGCTTGTCAATATGCTATCTAGGTTGGTCATAACTTTCCTTCCAAGAAGTAAGCATCTTTTAATTTCATGGCTGCAGTGGATATTTCAGCAGAAACTCTACAGGCCAGAAGGAAATGTCAGGATATATTTAAAGTACTGAAAGAGAAAAATCTACAACCACCACTACTATAATCGGCAAAGATCTCATTCAAAATTGATGAAGAAATCAAAAGCTTTATGGACAAGCAGAAGTTAAGAGAATTCATCTCCACCAAACCACCCTTGAAACAAATACTAAAGGGACACATAGAGGCTGTAAACACAAGAGAAAGGAAAGACCTTCAAAAACAAACCCAAAATTATCAAGAAAATGCCAATAGGAACATATGTATCAATAATTACTTTAAATGTAAGTGGACTAAATTCACCAACCAAGAGATACAGACTGACTGAATGAGTACAAAAACAAGACCCACATATATGCTGCCTACAGGAGACCCACTTCAGACCTAGAGACATGTACAGACTGAAAGTAAAAGGATGAGGAAAGATATCCCATGTGAATAGAAATCAAAAGAAAGCTTAATGGCAATCCTTATTTCTGAAAAAGCTAGGCTTTAAAATAAAGAATATCATAAGAGACAGAGAAGGACACTACATAATAATCAAAGGATCAATCCAAGAAAAAGACATAACAATTGTAAATGTATACACACCCAACATAGGACCACCTCACTACATAAGGCAAACACTAACAGGCAAAAGAGGAGAAATCAACGGCAACACAATAATAGTAGGAGACTTCATCACCCAACACTCACCAATGGACAGATCATCAAAAAAGGAGAATCAATGCTACTGCTGCTGCTGCTAAGTCGCTTCAGTCGTGTCCGACTCTGTGCGACCCCAGAGACGGCAGCCCACCAGGCTCCGCCATCCCTGGGATTCTCCAGGCAAGAACACTGGAGTGGCTTGCCATTTCCTTCTCCAGTGCAGGAAAGTGAAACGTGAAAGGGAAGTCGCTCAGTTGTGTCCAACTCTCAGCGACCCCATGGACTGCAGCCCATCAGGCTCCTCCATCCATGGGATTTTCCAGGCAAGAGTACTGGAGTAGGGTGCCATTGCCTTCTCCGAGGAGAATCAATAAGGAAACACAAACCTTAAATGAAACATTAGGCCGAATGGACCTAATTGACATCCAAATGCAGAAGAACAGACTTTCTTCTCAAGTGCACATGGAACATTCTTACAGCTCCCAGAGTTCACCCAAACTCATGTCCATCAAGTCAGTGATGCCATCCAGCCATCTCATCCTCTGTCATCCCCTTCTCCTCCTGCGCCCAATCCCTCCCAGCATCAGAGTCTTTTCCAATGAGTCAACATTTTGCATGAGGTGGCCAAAGTATTGGAGTTTCAGCTTTAGCATCAGTCCTTCCAAAGAACACCCAAAGCTGATCTCCTTCAGAATGGACTGGCTGGATCGCTTGCAGTCCAAGGGACTCTCAAGCGTCTTCTCCACCATCACAGTTCAAAGGCATCAATTCTTTGGCACTCAGCTTTCTTCACAGTCTAACTCTCACATCCATACATGACCACTGGAAAAACCATAGCCTTGACTAGATGGACCTTTGTTAGCAAAGTAATGTTTCTGCTTGTCAATATGCTATCTAGGTTGGTCATAACTTTCCTTCCAAGAAGTAAGCATCTTTTAATTTCATGGCTGCAGTGGATATTTCAGCAGAAACTCTACAGGCCAGAAGGAAATGTCAGGATATATTTAAAGTACTGAAAGAGAAAAATCTACAACCACCACTACTATAATCGGCAAAGATCTCATTCAAAATTGATGAAGAAATCAAAAGCTTTATGGACAAGCAGAAGTTAAGAGAATTCATCTCCACCAAACCACCCTTGAAACAAATACTAAAGGGACACATAGAGGCTGTAAACACAAGAGAAAGGAAAGACCTTCAAAAACAAACCCAAAATTATCAAGAAAATGCCAATAGGAACATATGTATCAATAATTACTTTAAATGTAAGTGGACTAAATTCACCAACCAAGAGATACAGACTGACTGAATGAGTACAAAAACAAGACCCACATATATGCTGCCTACAGGAGACCCACTTCAGACCTAGAGACATGTACAGACTGAAAGTAAAAGGATGAGGAAAGATATCCCATGTGAATAGAAATCAAAAGAAAGCTTAATGGCAATCCTTATTTCTGAAAAAGCTAGGCTTTAAAATAAAGAATATCATAAGAGACAGAGAAGGACACTACATAATAATCAAAGGATCAATCCAAGAAAAAGACATAACAATTGTAAATGTATACACACCCAACATAGGACCACCTCACTACATAAGGCAAACACTAACAGGCAAAAGAGGAGAAATCAACGGCAACACAATAATAGTAGGAGACTTCATCACCCAACACTCACCAATGGACAGATCATCAAAAAAGGAGAATCAATGCTACTGCTGCTGCTGCTAAGTCGCTTCAGTCGTGTCCGACTCTGTGCGACCCCAGAGACGGCAGCCCACCAGGCTCCGCCATCCCTGGGATTCTCCAGGCAAGAACACTGGAGTGGCTTGCCATTTCCTTCTCCAGTGCAGGAAAGTGAAACGTGAAAGGGAAGTCGCTCAGTTGTGTCCAACTCTCAGCGACCCCATGGACTGCAGCCCATCAGGCTCCTCCATCCATGGGATTTTCCAGGCAAGAGTACTGGAGTAGGGTGCCATTGCCTTCTCCGAGGAGAATCAATAAGGAAACACAAACCTTAAATGAAACATTAGGCCGAATGGACCTAATTGACATCCAAATGCAGAAGAACAGACTTTCTTCTCAAGTGCACATGGAACATTCTCCAGGATAGATCACATCTTGGGCCTCAAATAAAGCCTTAGTAAATTTATGAAAATCATAATTGTATCAAGTATCTTCTCTGACCACAACGCTATGAGGTTAGATATCAACTACAGGGAAAAAAAAAAAACAGCAAAAAATACAAATTAATGGAGATTAAGCAATACATTACTAAATAATGAAGAGGTTACTGAAGAAATAAGGCAAGAAATTAAAAATATTCCTATAAACAAATGACAATGAAAAGACGACAACCCAAAACCTATGGGATTCAGTAAAAGCAGGTCTAAGAGGGAGCAATGCAATCAAACCTCAATAAACAAGAAAAACATCAAATAGACAGCCCAACTCTACCTCTAAAGCAGCTGGAAAAAGAAGAACCAAAAAACCCCCAAAGTCAGCAGGAGGAAGGAGATCATAAAAGTCAGAGCAGAAATAAATGAAAAAAAAAATGAAAGAAACAACAGCAAAGATTAATAAAACTAAAAGCTGGTTCTTTGAGAAGATAAACAAAATTGACAAACCAGTAGCCAGACTCCTCAAGAAAACAAGGGAGAAAAATCAATAAAATTAGAAATGAAAGAGGAGAGGTTACAATGGAAAACACAGAAATACAAAGAATCATAAGAGAATATTATGAGCAACTATATGCTAATAAAATGGATAACCTAGAGGAAATGAACAACAGCAACACATTAAAAAGCTCATATACCATGATCAAGTTGGCTTTATTCCAGGGATGCAAGGATTCTTCAATATATGCAAATTAATCAGCGTGATATACCATATCAACAAATTGAAAGATAAAAACCATATGATCATCTCAATAGGTGCAGAAAAAGCCTTTGACAAAATCCAGCATCCATTTATGATAAAAATGCTTCAAAAAATGGACATAGAAGGAACCTACCTCAACATAGTAAAGGCCATATATGAAAAGCCCACAGAAAACATTATTCTCAGTGGTGAAAAATTGAAAGCTTTCCCTGTAAGATCAGGAACAAGACAAGGTTGTCCACTCCCATTACTATTATTCGACATAGTTTTGGAAATCCTAGCTATGACAATTAGAGAAGAAAAAGAAATAAAAGAATCCAGATGGGAAAAGAAGAAGTAAAAATCTCAGTTTGCAGATGACATGATGTATGATACTATACATAGAAAACCCAAACAAAACTATCAGAAAATTACCAGAGTTAATCAGTGAATTTAGCAAAGTTGCAGGATACAAAATTAATACACAGAAATCACTTGCATTTCTATATACTAATAATGAAAAATCAGAAAGAGAAATTAAGGACTCAATCCCATTCACCATTGCAACAAAAAGAATAAATATCTAGGAATAAATTCACCTAAGGAGACAAAAAACCTGTATACAGAAAACTATAAGACACTGATGAAAGAAATCAAGGATGACATAAACAGATGGAGAGATATCCCATGCTCCTGGGTAAGAAGAATCAATGTTGTGAAAATGACTGTACTACAAAATGCAATCTACAGATTCAATGCAATCGCTCTCAAATTACCAATGGAATTTTTCACAGAACTAGAACAAAAATTTTCACAATTTATATGGAACCACAAAAGATACCAAATAGCCAAAGCAGTTTTGAGAAAGAAGAACAGAGCTGGAGAAATCACCCTTCTTAACTTCACATTACTACAAAGCTACAGTCATCAAGAAAGTATGGTACTGGAACAAAAACAGAAATATAGACAAATGGAACAAGTTAGAGAACCCAGAGATAAACCGACACACCTATGGGTACCTTATTTTTAACAAAGGAGGTAAGTATGTACAATGGGACAAGGACAGCCTCTTCAATAAATGGTGCTGGGAAAACTGGACAGTTACATGCAAAAAAAAATGAAATTAGATCACTATCTAACACCATACACAAAGATAAACTCAAAATGGATTAAAGACCAAAATGAAGGGCAGAAACTATTAAACTCTTAGAGAAGAACATAGGCAGAACACTCAATGACATAAATCAAAGCAAGATCTTCTATGACCCAGCTCCTAGAATAATGGAAATAAAAACAATCAAGTGGGACATAATTAAATTTGAAAGCTTTTGCACAGCAAAGAAAACTACAAACAAGGTGAAAAGACAACACTCAGAATGGGAGAAAATAATAGCAAAGGAAACAACTGATAAAAAATTGATTTCCAAAATATACAAGCAGTTTATACACCTCAATACCAGAAAAACAAACAGCCCAATCAAAAATTAGGAAAGGGACCTAAAGAGACATTTTTCCAAAGACATAAAGATGGCTAACAAGCACATGAAAATATGCTCAACATCACTCATTATTAGAGAAGTGCAAATCAAAACTACAATGAAATACTACTTCATACCAGTCAGAATAGCCATCATCAAAAAGTCTACAAGCAATAAATACTGGAGAGGGTGTGGAGAAAAGGAAACCCTCTTACACTGTTGGTGGGAATGCAAACTGATATAGCCATTATGGAAGATGGTATGCTGCTGCTGCTGCTGCTAAGTCGCTTCAGTCGTGTCCGACTCTGTGCGACCCCATAGACGGTAGCCCACCAGGCTCCCCCGTCCCTGGGATTCTCCAGGCAAGAACACTGGAGTGGGTTGCCATTTCCCTCTCCAATGCATGAAAGTGAGAAGTGAAAGTGAAGTCGCTCAGTCGTGTCCGACTCAGCGACCCCATGGACTGCAGCCCACCAGGCTCCTCTGTCCATGGGATTTTCCAGGCAAGAGTACTGGAGTGGGGTGCCATTGCCTTCTCCAGGAAGATGGTATGAAGACTCTTTAAAAGACTAGGAATAAAGCCACCATCTGACCCAGCAATCCCATTCCTAGGCATATACCCTGAGGAAATCAAAATTGAAAGAGACATATGTACCCCCAAGCACTATTTACAACAGCTAGAACTTGGAAGCAACCTAGATGTCCATTGACAGATGAATACACAAGGAAGCTGTAGTACATATACACAATGGAATACTACTCGCCATAAAGAGGAACACATTTGATTGTTTTCTAATGAACTGGACGAAACTAGAGCCAATTATACAGAGTGAAGTAAGTCAGAAAGAAATATAAATATCATATACTGGCACATATATATGGAATCTGAAGAGATGGCACTGATGAATTTATTTTCAGGGCAGCAATGGAGTAACAAACATGGGGAGCAGACCTATGGGACATGGTAGGAGGACAGAAGAGAGAAGGGGAGATGTATGGAGAGAGTAACATGGAAATTTACAATACCATGTATAAAACAGGTAGTCAATTGGAATTTGCTGTATGACTCAGGGAACTCAAATAGGGGCTCTGTGACAGGCTGAAGGGTGGATTGGGGAGGAAAATGGGAGGATGGGAAGGAGGTTCAGGAGGGAGGGAACATGGGTGTACCTATGGCTGATTCTTGTTGATGTATGACAGAAAACCACAAAACTCTGTAAAGCAATTATCCTTCAATTAAAAATTAAAAAACAAATTAAATCACCATGTGAAAGTCAATCATGTCTGACTAGCTTATTTTCTTTTCCTGAAATTGGGATTTTCAGATTTTTTTCAAACTTTAATAAGAATTTTTCTTTCTGATACTGCATTGTGGATTTAATAAAGCAAGAGTTGAGTTATTGTGATAGAAAATCCATGAAGTTCTAGATCTACTATGATTGCTGCTATACCGAGAAACAGAGAAAACTCATTAAATCAAAAATAACTTCATGCCAAGCAGAATAGGAAAGGTATCTGTAGCCATACTCTATGACAGAGTTAACAACTCTTGAGATCTCAAGGGGCTATAAGACTTGAGCTTTGTTACAGAAACATAAACATGCTCTTGTCACATACTGTAAAATATCAAGGAAGCAGTAAAAGTCACATAAAACTGATAACCAAGTAATGATTTTCAACTCACTAATTCAAACACTTTCTCTTAACAAATCTTTGAATCTTAATGAGTCGGTGAAGACCTTTATTAGCTTGAATTATCTTATATCTATTTTCCCCTTGAGAGGGAGAAGGATGTTAATAATACTTGTGAAAATATGCTTCTTTTAAATCTTTAATAAGCTACTATTTTTACAGGAAAAGGAATTAAGAGGATATGGACCAAATATTTAAAGTCAACTATTTAAAAAATTCTCTTCAAGTCACTAACTTCCCTCATAACAAAATAGCATTTTCTAGTGGCTGTTTCTCATTATGCTTCCCATGAAATGTAAAACAGATTGGCATCCTGCCCTCTTCACTTCAGATTTTTTGATACCAAAAAAAAAAAAAA